>JAQFZG010004705.1:0-11350 GCA_034695465.1 Entomobrya nicoleti
GCCTTTTACACACGTATTTATGTGTACTCTACTGATTTTTATTACTTTCTGTAGGTGTGGTTTTAACAAAAGGCAACGCACCCAAAGCTCATGCCATGTTCCCCTCATCCCTCGGTTCTGCAGCGGTGTTTATCACTCAGTTGTTAGATGACCCAGCAGTAACGCTGGACGGAAATGCAGTGTATGAAGTGGCTTATCAGGTTCTATGGAACTGCCTTGTGGAAGATTCTTCTCTTTTTCTGCGTTTTGTTTTTGAAAAGCTGACAAGAGGGAGACATGAAATAATGTTCAAGGTCCTCCGCCATATTATTCTCTTTGTGCCTCGTCTACCACAACAAGCAGCGTTTGCATTGTACAATCACATCATCGGTTTTATCATGTTTCATACGAGATCACCTCAGGATACTAGTCCGGAGATGATTGGTTCTGCTCTTTCCGTCTTATGGATGGTTGTGCACAGTGTTCAAGGAATTATGTTTAAAGATTTGAAGCAAACACTACGAAAAGAACAATGTGATTCTTCCATATTACTAACAGCGAACGTTCCCGCTGCTAAAAAGATAGTTGTTCATGGCCCATTTGGCCCGGAGCAAGGTGGAATACCAACACAATTTCCAGTTCAGGAAGATACTCAATTTGTACAAATTTTACGAGAGGCCTATGATTTTTTCAGTATAGACGAAGAGCATCACAAAGAGTACTTTTTGGTTGATCATAAAACTCGTAAGTATCTCAAATCAGAACTACATTTTTTCTTTGAGACTAAATAAATGACTGAAGATACGTTCTTTAATTCTCTTAGATCAAATCCATAATCCGAATTCGTACGTTCGAGACTTTTACTTTTTCTCTCGAGCCGCACATCCACAGTTGAGCTTGACCCACATGGCACCAGACCATGCCTACAATGCGTTGCAAAGGCAATCATTCATTTTGAAGTTTCTTGAAAGTGGAAAAGGTATTCACGAATAAACTTAAGCAAACAAACTTGTAAAAATGAGTGTCTAACGGTTTTGATTATTTAACAGTGACTCTGACGTGGGCAATTTTGAAGAATGTTGATCAAGTAATGCAGAGAGTTGTATTTTTGCATGAAGAGCTTATGAAGTTACCATCTTTTCCAAGGAAGGCTCTAGAAACAGAAATTGATATTTGTAAGGGTGGGATGATGGGAAGGGTAAGAATTATGATTTAGTCAACTTCATATATTCAACTTATGATGTCAAAATATTAAATCAGCTCAATTGATTGTACATTTTGTGGTTTCATTTAAAGGAGTTACTAGGGCTGGATGTTCTTCATAAGTTTATGTGGACAAAACTAATTACAAGAATGTTTGAAGCCATGACGGGAAACTTTGCATATTCTGGCGATATTCATTTATTTTTAAATGTCTTAAGTGGTATGTACACAGGGTGATTCAAGAACGATTTTGCCGAGCTGTCTTATGATTTATGGTTTTACAAGATTCCCTTTTAACTTTAAGGTTCCCTACTGGTTCATTCAGAGGACTCGACTGTAATAAGATACGTAATTGCAGCATTCATCAACGCTGCCCAACAATTTAAAAATATTTTCTCCACAAACGGCTACCTGTTGGTGATGCCACCTTTGTTGCTGACATATTGCAATCATCAAAGCAATCCCTTAGGTATGCGAAAATGTACTAATGTATATGTGAATGTTTTTACGTAATATGCATATTTAATTGTGTGTTTTCATTTATTACAGTTACTGGCTCAGTGGAGTTTGCTGTAAAGGAATTCTACTTGTTACACCGGAAACCTTTTGTGCTACAAATGTTCGGAGCTCTTGCTGCTTTACTCGATACGGACGAGCTGGCGCAGTACGGGGATCCCACACGTGTGCCATCCAAATGCCTCTTCCGTCTTTTACTCTCTCTTGAAACCCCGACACCTGATCCCCTGCATATAACTGAACTTATCCACGGGCCGCAACCACTCCGTCCACTTGACTTTTGTTATCATGATGACTCTGACGAAATTACGGTCCTGGATTGTATTTCGATGTGTGTATGTGTAGTTGCTTATGCTTCAGACTCGCTCAGGGGTCAGCAAATGTTGGTATGTTAATTTTGTTTGAAAGTAAAGGTATTTTCACTAAAAGGGGTTGACCAAAAAATTGGGGTACATTGAAACATTTTTATTTTAGACTATTTTGGAAGCCGTGCTTCCACCGTACCTGACACATATTCAGACGAACAAGACTGAAGGGAAAACAGAGCGAGATATTATTAATCACATTGCAGTAGCAATGAAAACATTGGTTAATAACTGCGAGCCGTTAGCCAAGTAAGTTTCACGCAGTAACCCGAAAATAAAATTTTCAGACCATGTCATCATTTTATTTCCTATTTTTTAGAAATTATTCGGGACCTCAAATGTCGAGCCCAGCCGATCTTCGGGGCTCCAGTCAGAGAAACTATACGAGTAAAGGTGGCATCATGACTCCTGGCTATGAATTCGCAGATGATGACTCGCACTCTAAATACATGAGTGATCCATCAAGAAACAAACAAAGTGCTTATGACCGTGATATGCAGGATTCAGAGGTTATACGTGATGAGTTTCGCCGTCCTAGAGATACTCTGCTTTGTCTGGTTTCGGATTTCTTTTCAAAAAGTTCTGCCCGATTACCCGAGCTTGCGAAGAAAGGTGGTGCAGAAGCCAAACCAGTGGAACTGCTTGATTTGAGAAGTCACACGGTATGCTAATTTAGTAGTCGTTTTAAACTGGACAAATTACTATTATAACAAGTTTAATAAAATTTCATTTTCAAATAAATTACAGAGACTTGCTGAGGTTGCAATGAGCTTACTCAAAGTTAGCCCTTATGATCCTCCCACAATGGGATGTCGGGGATTGCAAAAGTACATGGTTGAAGTATTCCCATACGGGGAATGGACTCATGAGAGTTCTCGAACTACACTAACGGCCTTTTTGAGAAGACTAGACAAGACGTTTGTGAAAATATGCAAAAAGCCTTCTATTCGGGTACAACATATTTCCCAGAATAGTACTGATTTCGCATTTGGCTTTGGTTTTAAACTATTTTATGTTTACTCTAAATACAGCGTCATACCGATTGGGAAGCTGCTGCAGGACTTCTCAAGGGAATTTATCAAATGCTCTGGAGGCATCCTCATATTGTTCACAATCAACATCTTAAGTCCCTCATCACGACCTGCGAGGTAATTTTGCAAATTCATCAATGCTATTTAATAGTAACATATTTACAAGGTTGGGGCAATATGAAAATCTAAATTTTGTGGTATATTTTGCAGTGTTTGTTGATGGGAGAGGGACAGGCTAGTGAGTTGGGATTAAGTACTGCTGGACAAGTTCTACTCGGAAAGATTCCCCCAACCCATTTCTGCTCAACAGTGGTCCGTCTTTTGGCTCTTCAAGTGCGAGCTCTTGGGGTAAGTTCTAAAGTTTGTTGGATAAAAGATTTCGTGCAAAACTACAATAAGACATCATGAAAATAAATAATATACCTATTTATACGTGATTTGTTGTAGGAAACATACTCGTTAGAGCAAGCTTGTGGCTTCCAGTATAATATTTCATCACCTCACGAAAAATCCGACATCCTTTTAATGCATCTACTTATTCCGATGTGCCTCAGGGTTGGAACTGGTCGTAAAGGTACTTACGCTTTCTAGCAATGAATATGAAAGGTACTATATGCTGAAAAATGAAAAAGTTTTCGGTTCCCAAAATCAAGCAGATGTGCCAAAAATGCGAAAGGCAGACATTGTCTACATTCTTAATGTTATACTGACAAGCCTAAATACTGGAGGGCCAAAGATAAAAAATACGACTGAATCCAACAGCACATCAATTATTGGGGGTGCCTCTGGAGCAACCAGAACAGGAAGTGTAACTGAGCGTAAACTAAAACAATCAACGTGCCAAATAGCATTTTTAGGTAAGGATGAACTTTAGTATTGTGGGGCTTTGCGAGACAACTTTTTCTACTGTCCATCTTCTCCATGTACGTTTTTCTAGGTCTGAAGATTCTCTGCGTGTGCTTTGATTCCGAATTATGTTCTGAATGGCCAAGGACTGTAAGAATAATCCAAGAAATGGGCAATCGTGGAGAGGGTGGAGCTGCGTTGTGGGAGTATCTGGAGTTTGTGGTGACGACTAGAAGCTCAATTTATCCAATGTGCAGGCCCCTTATAGCGCACAAGCTTTCAGTGCCGCCTTCCAATGACAACGATAGACACTTCCAATTTGTAATACGAGAAAGGTTAAAGGAAGTAGTGCTTCCAAAATGTAAAGGTCTTTTACTACTAGACCTTGCTCATCAAGTAAAACAGTTAAAAGAGGATTTGGAAACTAGAAAAGGTAAGGCAAAAACTCAGAAGATTAGGCTATCACACCAACTTCAGCGTAATGTCCCAGCCTACGATGCATGTGACGAGAAATTTTTTCTCTTTCTTTTACATTTAAATCATCTCGCTTCACCTATATATTATTAGAAACTGAGCTAAACAAGAGAAACTTGAATCCAGAAGCAAATGAAGCTAGGAGCAGACCACGCCCTTCACTCTCCGAATTATTCCCAGGCTTAGCTGCACGCTTTGGAGGTAGTGGAGAGGACACTTCGAAAGGGTCCACTTCCAACATTCACAAGACGTTGAATCGTGAAAGTAGTGTCAGAGTTAAGCCCACTACACAAGGTAGCACAATTTGTGCATCTCACACCAAACGAATGAATACTAACGTATTATGTTTTGTGCATTTTGTTGTGTATTTACATGTAAAAACTTTTGTCTTGTTTAATTGTCGTGATTGTGAAAAGACGGTCAATCTGTCATGTGTCGTCATATAAAAAATATGATATGATGTACCCTTTTAGTGTACGTCTAGACAAACAGCTTAGATATTTTTGCATGAATGAAAGAAAAAATCTATGCACGACGACAAGTAAAAATGTCTGTTTTATTCGTTCGTAAAATCTTTTTTTGCAGTCGACAAACGAGACTGAATATTGACTCATTCAAAACAAAATGACAATTTGAACTTTTACTGTTAACTAACGTTTTGTCTAGAAATTTACAAAACAAATCTTGCACTGTGTAAAGACTCCACTTAAAGTGAAAAACGAAACCGCACTGCTTGATCATGCTTGGCTTGTAAAGACGCTTATTTCACTTTATCGCACAAAACTTTGTACTTTCTCTTACGACTGTCGTTCTTTATCTAACTGCTTTAAAAATTAGTTGCTTGATAATTTGGCATACTATACTTATCCACATATCCAAGAAAACCTATATATTTAGCTTAAAACTAAAAAAAAAGATTTAAAAAACAAAAGTTATGCACAAGTTAATATCGTACGTTTCTTATGAGAGAAAAAAATGTATTCTCTTTTCTTCTCTGTCTATCTGTCTCTCTGTCTTTATGTCTGTCTATGTGTCTTGTGTGTTCGTTCAAATGTTCACACAACTTTGTTCTTCCACACACAACAAAGGTCGAATGGTGGATCGCTTCATGCGAAGAGTGAGTATTGCCGGTGATTCTCCGTTTTCTATCCCCGAAAACTCTATCCTCAAAGCCAAAGGTCTCTCTACCACTCTCTTCTATAAATATTTTCATAATAATATTATAATCTTCTAAATCTAAATACTCAATATTTTAAATAACTTTTCTCTTACTTTGTCTTTACTGTCTTGTCTCACGTTTTTCTCTTTTCTCTCATGAATATTTTACTCGTGTATACAAAATTTCTTGAACAATATGTGCTATTTAAACAGGGAATTTTCTGTAAAAAATCAATTTCAATTCAAATCAAAATTTATGAAACAAAATGAAGGACATCGACAGGGTTTTAATCAAGAACAATTTAAAAGCAGCACATTTAGCTAGCTCAGTAATATCACCTCTTTACTTCGAGCACTGCATTTCATTTACTAACTTCCTTCTAAAGTAACTGCATTAAAATGAAACAATGATCGATTGAATACGATTAGTGATTGATGACATTAGCTTTAAATCACATTATGCACAATTTAATTGATTGGCCACCAAGCACATTAAAAACCAACATACAATTAAACATGAATAAATAATTGGTTCAGTGGTACAGAACCGTATGTTTAAAACATGGAAAAATCAATTGCTATTTTATCACGCGATACATAACACAAATTTCCACATCAAATTAATTGCACTTGAAATTCACTTCACGTTGCGTTGTTATAACTTTGAACAACTTTTTTGACCCAAAAGACGCTCAAAGCGTAAACAAGTGGCGGATTCGCGCGTAATAGGGACACAATAGGTTGATTAAGGTTAATCTTGACAGTCAAGTTGCTCTCATTATCTTTTACAGTCTACCATACATTTTCAGAACATTTTAGGTTTTAATTGCTATTAAAGTAGTAGCAGTTGTTTGGAAGTAGCCAGTCTCTCTGCTATTTGCAATTTAGGATGTTTCAATTTTATTCAATATATCTTTAATTTAAATAGTGCTAGTTCAGAGAATTTTTTAATTTTCTGAGGGATGCGTAGGAAGTGCTGTGATTAATTTTTTTCTACAATAAGTGAATGACCAACAGCGGGAAATATATGACGTTCTATAATGTTTGCTGTTGAAATTTTTAATCTTGTTCTCATATAAACCTTCATGTAAATATGTTCTATATGATTCAGATCTTTTATTTAAATTTTTATTATAAACGTGGCTAGTTCATGTTTGCATGATTTTTGATGACCTGAGTATATAGATATTTCTTTTATGTTACTTGTGATATCATTATTTTATTTTTGATCAGGCATATAGCACTCCGAGTACTTAATACTAAACGCACTATATTTTATATGTGGGTTTGCATAAAGGCCTAGATCGAGAAGAAGGAACGACGTCAGGCGATTTCCTCCAACCGGATGCTGCCTCGGAAGGTCCTTCCGCTGGAACTGGTGATGAAGAAGGTGGGACAGGTCCCAAGTCTCATCGACTGCAGCGACAGAAGCATCAGAGCAGAAAAACGTTTCGATTTCGAAGGAGTAGGAAAGGGGATCGTGAGGTATTATAAAACTACTGTGACGTTTTGTTGCTAAAATTCCATCACGGGTTTGAATGATAATTTTGTGGTTCTTTAGTTTTCAAGTGTAGATGTGGAAGAAGAAGGACATTCAAACCTGGAGTCCCCTAGTACACCGCTTACACCTTCCCCCAAAGATGAGCTGATACACAAGCCGGAAAAGTTTTCCAAGGAGGTAGACGATGAGAAGGCTGGCAACAATGGGAATGGAAACGGGAATGGTGAATCCAAACCCAAATTGAGCCTTCGCTTGCGTTCCAAGAAGAGGAAGAAGTCAGCATCGCCTCAAAATGGCGCAGACTGTGAGAGTCAAAATTCATTTTCTCGGACTTCAAGCACTTGCGGTTATAGAGAAAGTTTTGGTAATAAATGCCTGCTATTGTTGTGCCTGCTGTAGATGAGATGAGATCTGAAAATATCGAACCAGATAACGACTGCATTTGCGTAAATGTTACTTGTTTTGTGCAAATATCCAGCGATCAATTGATTGCATTTTTAATGACGCTATTATTCAAGTCTTTTATTAATGACGCTATCTGCCTGAGCCAAAGCAATACATTAATGTGCACTGTGTACATATACAGACATAATATACATATATACATGATATGTGTTTGCACGAATGTGGTATATTGTGAATTGTTCTGTAAACTGGTCTTTAAGCTATATGTTGCCAGCAATAACAACTATTCATTAATTAGCAATTTAAATAGCCTCAATTTTTACTCAATAACTTTACTAGTAACAAAATATTTCTGATCTTAATATTCTTAAAAATGAGTGTGGTCCTGAGCATGCGTCTGGTCTAGTCATAAAAATGAGCATGAGAACTGGTCTTTGTGGCAAGACATACTTTATTACTGATAGCGTACTTTTATACATTTTACATGTACATATTTTTTTATCTATCTACCTATAATAATGCACATACTTTCGCAAACATCACTAAATATTTCGTTAGTTTCGTGAATCTTGTATTTTGTGATGTATTGTTATTTCTGAATAATCTGAATGCATGGTTGCTGGTTCGAGCATTGTCCTTAGTGTACTAAACGTTAAATAATGTTTGAAGTAATTTATTTTGCACATTGATTTTATTTTTTTATAATCGTGAGCAAAGCTGCTATTTTTTTCTTCATGCCCATTTTTTATTCAAATGTTTACTGATTAATTTTTCTTGCAACCGCACAATATTTTCTAGGTTCTGTGGAAAGGTACAGTTTACAAATGTTGGAAAGGCTAGAAGTTCCCGGAGATGAACCATCCGAAGATGAGAAACCAGTCAGTCGACAAAACCGTAAAGGGAAGGAGAAAGGGGCTGACGATGAGGACACGCTGATTTGATAATTACTGAAACCTTAGTAGAGCTGTGATGAATAATATATGTATGTATGTTTAGTTGTTGAATGCTACTACTAATTAGCTGTTTTTTGTTGTTAATTATTAAATACAGTTTAGGAATTTGTTAATTTTTAAATTCAATTATGATATACAAATGTAACATGTAGCTTGCAGTAAATCAGCTTTGTGCTGACCTATGTGCAGCTGAAGCTGGACATCATTGAAAACAGTATTATTCGCAGGGAAAAAGCTGTTGATCTTTGTCCTCTAAGATAAGCTATAACAGCCTGTAAAGTGTACAGATTAAAGTAAATGCCTATATATTTTAGCAAACAACTTGTGATGATGATACAGGATTGTCAGCATTCGTCTGCCAAAACTGAAAGTCCGTTTTTTGAGATTTGTTATGCAGAATGAAATAATTATATATACTTTCCATTTTTAATCAATTACTGTTAATGACTAGTGAAGGGTGCTGTTTAATACATGCTGACGTGTTGTCTAATATTAATTAGTGAGCAAACTATGAATGCGCTTACTGACAATGTAATGAAAAATGGTTACTACAATCGAATATAAGCGCTTTAGGTTTCAAATTTTTAATACGAGTACAAATAATACCATTGTTAACGTCTGCTAAACTTGTTGAGGGCAAAAAAAGTTATTGTTGAACTTGTAGAAAATTTTATTCAACGATGTTGTGAAGACTGTTATATACACGAAATAAAATGAATTAGACTAATTGTAACTTTGTAAAAGGGAATGTATTCATGAAATTTTACAAACTTTGATTATTGTTTTGTGCTTCAAAATCATTTTTCTCCAAAACCATCATGCTAACATATCCATCGTTGTCAGCTGCGTATGGACGAAATCCATGCTTCTCTCTATATTGATGGAAGTAAAATCGTCCCACTTCCGTGAATCCTAATTTTTCTCCAATTTTGCGAGAAATGGGGTTGGAAAATTCAGAGTATATTAGAGGAAATCCGTCGCTAAATAGCTGTTCAATTGCTCTACGGTACAACTCTGTTGCTAGTCCTTTCCCTCGATGCCGTTTGTCAGTGGACAGGATAGCCAACTCAGGAAAAGTGGATAAATTGTATCTCTCAAATATGTTGCATTTTGACTCTATTTGACGGAGAAAGTGAAGGAATTCCGTAGTGAGAGCCGATCGCGGATTGAACGCAGGTAGGCGATGATTCTTTTCATGAATGTTAATTATGAGCACTCCTGCGACCTTTTACAGCAAAAGAAAATCAATGAGTAATAGCGATTGATATATCTACTAATCATGCTAATGACTAGAACGTTTACCGATCCTGGTTCCTCGATAGTAGTATTAGCAGTGGTGGCACAAAGGCTTTTCGGATACCGATTTAACATGTCAGTGTAACGTTTGTGTTGATCCGTGACACGATCCCCCGATGTACCAATCAATTTATTGACTGGCTCATCACTATAAAAGTTGGCTTGTAAATGCGCTAAAACTATGTCATACTCGGAATGCGTAATATATTTAAATATGAATTCACTGATAACTTCCTGTGTATGAGGACCCATTTTAAAATCCCAAATTCAGATAAAATTTGTTAAATCTCAGATAAGCTATGAAGACTTTCAGGAAAGATATTTACGTAGGAGACGACAAGGAAAATAGCGATCAGTACGCTTGCAATAGTTTTTGATACTGAAATTTATCTTTATGAAAATTATCATTTGATGGAGTAAAATACAATTTGGCATGTTGTGTAAGGTCAGGAGAAAGACTATCCCATATAGTTACATTTCAATGATTTGAAACAATTTAATTCAACAAAACAACAAAGTGAAGTCACAAGGTAACATGATAAAACAGGTAAGCCTCACCTTTTTATGTCACTAGTAAATTACGTATTTTATAAGCAAACAACATTTGCATTCCTTTGGATACATTGACATACATATTTCTACGGATTAACTTAACTAACTAAACTCAATTTGTTGCGATGACGAAGATCTCGAATTTACATATGTGAATAAATATTTATATATGTAAATTATGGCTGTACTTTTACAGAAATTTGTTTCCTGCATCTGACTGACCAATGTTAGTTCGAATTTCAGTGCTTTTGGCTTTTAATAATATGATTCAAATGAGTATTGATAGCTTCTCTGCAAACAAAAAACTATCATGACATACGTAAAAAATAAAGACTACGTGACGAAACAAGTTTCTTAAATCTCCATGCCCCATACCCATCTTGCAATGCAAATGTCTTTAAACTTGAAAATTGCCTACTCTTCGATAAAATAAAACCTGAACGGGTGTTACATACCTGTAGAACCAGGCAATATTATATACATACATATTTGGCATATAGTCATAGTCATTTGTTGACAATCTTTTCATGAATATTATTGTTCTCATTTCTTGCAAATTTGTATTTGGTCTTCCTGCTACATAGTCATCAGTCATAAAAGTGAACATCCAACAATATTACGCTTTAAAACAGGAAAACTTTAAGGTCTAATCTTAAATCAGGATTACATGATTACTGGCTCTCAGAGGATTTTTATTTTCAGGAATATAATGATGTTGATCTACGAGAATTACTACTCTCTTCCTGTGAGCTATATGCATACATTAAATGCAACCCTTACAAAGTACATCGAATGCACTAATTGGTCAATTATTGTAGCTGTCCCATCCGTATATTTATGATAAACTATATACAATGATTAATACGAAGTTCTGAAACCATTCCAAACTCAAAATTATTATTTTCCCATGAATGCTAGAAAATTCCTCACCAATTCCAAAAGTATGGTGTTGGTTATATAGATTACTGTGTCTTTTATCAGCACCCCATGTAGTACATGTGTCATGCAATTTAGAGTTTACGATGTCATTGTCATTTAGTTAGCTTAATTTTTCAGTTCCCATAGCAATGC
>JAQFZG010004706.1:0-11349 GCA_034695465.1 Entomobrya nicoleti
CAAACTCAATGGTGCAAGCGAGTGCATACTTGCTTTATGCTGTTAGTTAAATGGTAAATATGTTGTAACAGGCTTAATACAATACAAGTATTCTATTCAAATACAAATATTCATAAAAGATCCGCGCCTTCTTACACCTGTACTTCTTTGTGTTCTGTCTTTTTTTATCAATGTTCAGTGTATACAGAATACAGAAGAGTATTAAAAAATTGACGATCCATGAAAGTATCCAGGCTCTGGAATGTATAAAAACTGCAAAAAGCACCAATTCATGGCTGCAAACGAAAGTAAAAACTTGTCCGAAAAGCAAAAACTGCAAATTGTCAACGAATACCAGACAACTTCGTATATACCTAAATTACAAGAATTACAAGATGGCAAATATTTCGAATCGGTTATATCCAACTTGAATTAAAAAGACGCTGTAGAATATTCAGTTTTTTTCATTTTATCATGGCGTCCTAATGTCGATATGCGACTCATCATCTTCACAAACCCAAATGACAACCGACTAGCAACATCAAATCATTTTAGTGCGTTGTGTACATTTTCATACATGTATGCACTCAAAATTGTTGACTGATCATAAGCCGAGAACCAGTACCCGTGATAGTGATGAGTGGCGACGCGACGGTAGAATAAATGCAAAATCTGCCTTTATATTCAGGATTATCAGCAGCGTAATACAATTATAGCATATATGTATTATCGTGATTTTCAACTGATGATTTTCATACCTTTTGCCGTTTGATTGCATGCACATTTGAGACGAAGAGACGACTGTAGAGTGAACTGAGCTGAAGTTGTGCAGTCAGGCAAGATAAAAAATGAGACATGGAATTAAAAGAAACCTACTAAATAACTTTGCTGGAGCTGACTGGATACTGGACAAACCAGTAAGTAAGGATTTCTAGATTTTCAAGGGCTTCAGCACATTTTGTTTCCCTCTGTCACGTAAGTAATACATATGAAATGTGAGTTTGAATGGTAAAGACAAAATGTTTATATTTATTTTGATTTTTATGTAATGCGTATTATTTCGTCTGTTCAGCTTTTTGCTATGAATCATGGATATAAAAATTGCAGTATTAAACTCAAGTAAATACGAAGGCGATCCTATTGAATCATTTGTTTTCAACAATCCAACTCGACTGAAACCTCGACGTGATGTTTTGGTAACTGGGTATCAATGTGTGGATGGTTTTTTATTTTATTAGACGAGTTTAGAGGGTTGATTGGATAATGGTTGAGCCACCACCACCAATATCATCATGAAAGAATTATTACATGCACGTCATTCAATACAGAATGAGCAACCACCACCCCATCCCCAACCAATGCTTGCCAACTTCAGCTGGAATCGCGGTTTCCTTTTATCAAAACAAAATGTATTGGAAAAAATGTACACATGGTATAATTGAGAAAAACCTGATTTTAACTTGAATCGCTGTATACTAATATTTAATCGTTTCTTATACAATACGGCTGATTCACGCAGGTATGCATGATGGAATTGAGCAGCGTGCAGCAACATATTTTGCTAAAGATTTTTATTAAGTGCTTGGCGGTAATCAGTTAAATGCGAATAAAAAATTGCTTTGTTTGAGAAGTAGCATTTTCGTTCGAAACAAATATTTCATTCTCCGTTTCGATATTTTACGCATTCTTAATGATTCCAGTATATCAACATCTATCATTTGATTTAAGTATGAAGTTTTTAAGGAAAAGACTGACATAGATTTCAAAAATAAAATAATAATATATTATGATAGTGCGGCTTATTTAAAAAAATAGGTATGCATTAAATTGGCAATATAATTTTTTTCAATTTCTTTCAAAAATTCTATACTCCTGTCTCTCTGTGAATCCTTGAACGTTTATATTCATATCTGCCATATAAATCTGTACGCAGATGTTACATAAACTTCAAGCTTTTTAGACCAATAAAAGGTGGATAATAAAAAGATGAAAACGATTTAATGGTAAATGACACGTAAAAAGATACACCTCCATACACAATTTATGGAAAAAAGGAGGTGGAAATCATTAAGCCAAAGTACTTTTGAGTCATTTTTTTACTTTAGTTTACTTCTGGAATTTGCTAGGATTCCACCATCCACATACAAACACGCAAGATTTTATTGACATGCAAATATAACCAACTCTCCTGAGAACATTTTCGGGGTAGCTATTATTTATTGGTAAGGTGTGATGTAATTTTATACTCATAATCGAATTCGGATGAAAAAAGGTTTACACGCTTCAGATACCATTTCTAGTTCGGATGACTTTGATGAAAGCAATTAGGGAAGGGTGGGGGATGAAGTGAAAACTATCGTATTTGAATGTTCTTTTATCGTTACCAGCTATGCGCAGATGGTAGGCAAATGTATATACTTAACTAACAGCGACATGAATCTAAAAAATGCTGAATCATTTCAATTTGGAGGGAATGTTTCTAGTTTCTATTCATTCAAAGGGATGACATTTAAGGTTAATATCTTCATATTTCCCTTCAAAAAAAGAAATTTAAGATATACATCGGGCATAGGGCACATTGTCGATCCGGTCAACGTTAGCGCTTTTATATGTATAGGTATTTAAGAATTTACACGGTCATGATCAACATACATACATACGCACGCCTCCTTTCAGACAGAAAAGATATTTTGCATTTTACATGACACATTTTATTATAAGAAAAGTAGCCCATTTGTCATTACTTATATAAAAACCGAGAACAATACAAGTTGCACACGAAAAGCATATACTTTTATTATGCCGCGCTGTGGTGTGAACATTGTGGGCAAAAACGTATACCCAAAAACCTATAAAATTCCTCAGCAAAAAACAAGATTTTTTTTTGATGGTTAGAGATGAGTTTCAATACTTTCTTCATGGATGCTTAATACAAACATATGCAAATAGTAAGGTACACACACACGTTGTTATTTACGCTAGCTTAATTCTTTCGGTGGTATGCTCCTATATAATCATTAAATGATTTGCATAGTGTTCAGCGTTTTTTGGTATGTTGAATAATACAAAAGGGGTGAGGTGATGTGATTTGCTGACTCTGGCATTCATAGCATAACAAGATATTTTTCTTGCGATTTTATTTTTTCGCGAAACTGCCAACAGCATTGTGTTTTTGTAGTACAACCAGCAAAGCAAGTACATAAATAAATTGTAACATTACGTTAACCACATTCATCCGATCTCAGAAAAGTTGGTACTAAGTATGGACCATAGGCATAAAATAAACACGGTTTGTGTATTGGATTGTTACACGTTGGTCTTCATTTTCACGTGAAGAAAACAACAAGGTAATACATTATCTCAGCGGTATTTGTCATTTAATTTGCATAAGAAACAAAAATCCTTTGCTTTACTTCGCAGTCCGAGTGAATTGAGTAAATGTGAAAGGGGCGGCTCGCGTACTCTTTTGATGTTAAATATTTTTCTGCTGAAAATGTACACTCAATTCAAAGTGTGCTGTTTTTTGAAAAATTTCGGCAGTGATTTTGAATACGTCTAAAGTTCAACAGAGAATTTGTTGAATGTACCCTGTACTTAAACAAATGTTCCATGTTTTCCTTTATCATCCCTGAAAAGTGTAATCCTACCATACATGTATTAGTAGGTCCTAGTTCTTTGGTCTCTTTCTTTCTCATCTCAAAAACATATTTCGACAGCCCCTTTTGGCCAGGTCAAGAGTATTAATGACTTATTCTTCTTTGCTACTACTCCTTTCTAAAAATTGAATGTTAAATAGACGTAATTCTATTGTAAAAGATGCCTTGATGAAATGAAGATTATTGCCAAAACGTGATTATTAGTCATTCTCTTCGAATTGTAAACTTGAACAATACCTCCATCATAAAAGCAGTTGTACACATGTACATTGTATCAGCTTTCAAGAGAGCATTTACGGGTTTAGATTTTGTATATAATGTTTCCAATGTGCATAGTTAAGCGTGATTATTGTACCTAGATAGTTCACATAATTCTGTCCATTAAATACACATTTTTTATTCATGAGCAGTCAGAAGTGTCACATCACAATTGATAAATTGCACTTTAGCAAAAAATTATGTATAACGTATGTGAAAAAAATGTAATCTGTAATAGACACATTGGCAAAAAACTAATCTATGAATTTTCCACGTATTTCGCAGAGAAGAGGGTATTTTATTTTGCTCGCTCACCAACAATGCAACTTTGATTTAACACACTTATATTTCATTTCGAATGTGATTCGTGCATCAACCTATAGTGAACCTGATACTGATGACGATAAGATGAACATAACATACCATCATGGCTATAGTTATAGTCGTGTGGTCATAATGATGATGACCACCAAAATACATTCGAATGCAAAATACACACTGTCAAAATGATCATTATATTATTTTAAATGTTTGTGCTGAGATCTCGCTGTGCCGTTTATTATGCACACCATCGCATCATCAGCTCAACCAAGAGATCACCCATGCTCTATTCAAGGTCTTGGATGACCTCTATCTATCTCTCTCACTCTCCTGCACATTCTACCTGACTTGATATTTTTTAGTAGGTACCATACCATCAATAAATACACTACAATCACTAAAATACAATATAGCGATTCCGAACCAACATTCCAACTTTTTTTTTGTCAATAAACCTGAACTCCAAACAAGGTTGAATTTTTAGATTTTTTTGTACTTTTACACTGACCATGTAAATAAAAGAAACTACATAACAATATACCCTTGAATATATTATTCATTTATGCAAAGAAAAATTAGAACCGAGTTTTTTAACGAAATACACACACACGTTGTGCATTCGTTCATATAAAATCCACCATTCACAAGTTTATTATTATATTATCTGACGACGATGATGATGATAACACCTGAAATGACGCCATATGCCATCCACACATTCCTGAAGTAGTGATTATTACTGCTGTTTGCCTGCTTGGTCACTAACTTTTTCCTTTCGTGATGCACTATTTCGCTATCCAAAAAGCAAACAGAATGACTATTTCGGTACGTATGCAATGATTTCAAAGAGCGAACAGCTTTTAGAATTTGATACGAAATAATCACTCACCATTATTGCCATCCTTTAGCTTTTTATGCATTGAGTATTATATATTGGTTGTTGGAGTCAGAGTGTTTGATAAAGAAAACTTTCATACTATTTTTGTTGGCTATTATTCCTGCTGCCTAAAAAACTGCTACTGTTAAACTCAGAGCATTGAGCATGTATGTGCCTATGTGTAGTCAATTTTTGCAAGTGGAGGTATTATTGGCATATCGTGGTATTACCGTATATGCCACCAACAACTAAGTTTCAAGCTGTATCTAATCTTCAAAATTGTAGTACAATATAGTCTGCATTGCAACAATATGACTTTTTACAATCAACAATCTAATGATCTTTCCTCCTCCTCATCATTATCTGTCAGTATTCACACAACTCTGTCAATACATAATGCATGATGCATGTATGCTTCATTTCTCACTGGTCATAGTATAAAGAATTACTTAAATTCAGTACGTCCATATGAATATGAACATACAATATCCATCCACGCAGTACACAACACAGGTAATATGTATTTGTCAAGTAAATAAAGTAATACACGACATAAGGAACATTTTTTATAATAAGATTTTATTCTGTGTAGTTTTACTAGTTGGCTTGGCTGGCTACCTCACATTTTTAGAATCACACAGTCTCTACTAGTGTTGTCGTCAGATCAAGATTTCGTGGCATGAAAGCTCATTTTAATGTTCTCTTTGGAAATGTACACGTACTCTCTTATGTACGTTCGTGCCACTTGTTGCTCTTGAATTTTTGATTAAAGACGAAGACGGTAGTAGACAGGACGGGATTAAAATATCAATCTTCTTTTCGCTGTAATGAAAACAGAGGAATTGTTTGTTGCTGAGCTGAGAATGTTTCTTGATTTAAGCAAAACTTTTATTTCTAGAATATAATGTAGGCATGAAATATCCAATGTGAAATTTGCACACGTGTGCTTGTAAATAATTTCTTTTTAGATTTACTATTTTTAAACGAAAGAGTTAATGCATGCAAAAAGTACAGTATACATATATTACATGCACAATCATTCAACATTGTACATACACTTTACATGAACATATTTGATAATTTAAAATGAGTACGATTATTTTTTATACTTAGTACCACGAGATTTCAAACTATCTGTGCTTATCCGATAATTTTAATGCTGATTTTTGTCTCTTTCCTTGTCATTTACCGGATGTGAAATGCTTTTTGAAATCTTGGTAGTGTATAGCTTTTAATTTCTAACAGGAAGCATAATGTACTGCTAAAACCACAAAGTTTGTCTTTTGTGCGATAGTTGGGGAAAAGAGCATTGAAAGGATTTTCAATGCGAAGTGGTAGACAATTTGACGGCAGTTGGTACGTTGTATGTTTTTTTAATAACATATTTTTTACTATAATGCCACAAGTAATACATCAGATATAACATTGTCTCTGTAAGAAAACCGAAAATTTATTCATTGATAAAATTCAGTTATTTGTTCTTCTGCAACTAATTTATTCTTCTGCAAGGAAGAGTAGTGAAATGGTTTAAATTGTAAGCTAATTAGAATGATTGATTACATTGTGAGAAATCTATTTATAAATCTGAAGCCAATAAAGCAGAAATATGTGAAGCCAATTTCATCACCATTTATGCCAGATGGCTTCACAAAAATAGTACTATTGTTGTAAAAAAATCAATTAAAGTGAATAGGGAAAGCTACAAAATTTCAGTTTTTGGTAACAATACATGTTTTGCTATGACTTGTCGATTTACGAGCTCAGCTCTAACACATACGTTACGTGTATTTAATGTTTTCATACTCTTACTCTTGGAACAAAATACCTTTTATTAGATCTACAACTTGAAATAAATTTGGTGAAATAACTTACCAAAACTTCTCCTCCTGGGACACTAGCAAGCGTTGAAGAATTTCCTCTCTTGTGTGATTCCAGTTTTCACTTAATAAAAGAATTAAACAACGTCACTTTTTGAAACTTCACTACGCAAACACTTTCACTAATTAGGCTTTACTTGATGCCTGGTTTTATAATGCATTGGCTTCCAAATGTTATGCTGCGTTGACTTCTTCAAAAACTCAGGTTCTATAAAAATAAACAGACCAAATATAAACTTTAAAATATAGATAAAAAATTATATTCAAAGTAAAGAATGAACGAAGAAAATGATTCAGGTGGAAAATATGCATGTACATCACTGAAAAGCTTCACCACATACATCACATCACGTAGTACTTTACATGCATAAAATCAGTTGTCAGTGTTTAGAAACCAAAATTATTTATTTTGAGAAAGGAAAATTCGAATGAAATGCCCTTTTAATCTCATCCATCCACTCTTTACGATGCAAGGTAAAAACTGTAAAACATAATTGCATAAAATATACTTTATTTCAAGGATTACGATTTTTGAATTTCATTTCATATTATGCAAAATATAATAATAAAAAACAATATCATCAGCCAGAAAGAAAAGAAAATTTTGATCCATGTCCAAATGGCAACAGAATGAATTTATTTGCAACAAAACGCAATTTCACAACATTTTTTTACTACCTCACGCAATGTCAGATAAAACTATCCAACGCTCCACTCCTTAGCTTGGCTAACTAACATACTACAACAATTACGACTTCACGTCCGCCAGTTTGAAAGTATACAAGTAATTGAAATAAAGTTATTGCTAACTGACATCCCAACTTCATTATAATGCTACTTAAAACAATCGAATTAAATTTGTAAATACTGTTGTTCGGCTTCCTTTTCAAATCTGGTCGACAATAAAGTATTAAAAAGTACGTTGTACTGTACCCTCCGTTTTATAAAGTTTATCATCATTTTTGATTTTTAAATACAATTAACTGATTACAAAGTTTCAGAATTTTAGCCGCACACTGGTTTGAAAAAAAATGAAAATATATGTTTGTTTAATTGTAAAATATATATGTATTCAGTTTGCCATTTCACTTTTATCAAACATTTGCTATTTTTTTCAGTTTTCATTAGGACATGATTACACTTTTTTACTGAAGCTCTTTTGTTATTGCATTATAGTACAAACTAAAATTGTATTCTCGAAACTTGGTATCACACAGCCTTAGGTAAACTTTTGTGGCTTGATTTTGTATTGCCGACGCTTTAGAATAATTTTCCAATTCTGAGACCTACAATGAATATATTTATTCAGTTACGGAATTTATTTTTACTTTTACTGAATACATACATACATACATCTGTATGAAAAATGGCAAGTCGGTTACTTGTCATCTACGGAAAAATGTATGTCAGTTAAAACTTTTTCTTTTCCCATCCACTTCAAATTAAATCAGCTAGCTTCTCTAATTTATAAACTAAAGCCGCTATTAGTTTTAGTTTTCTGTCTTCTGTCTTATATTATAGCAATACATTTTTTAACATAGCAATTTTTTCACGTCAATCCAGACTGCAGTAAGAAGCTGAAGAATGAAGTGCATACAGACTGAGTAGTAATTCGAATTAATTATTGAAAAATGTTTATTTGGTAGCAGAAATTCTAGCAACAGACAACATAGTTGCAACGAATAGCTATTAGTTTGAATCCTCAACATCGTCTTCTCTATCAATGTAGCCAGTGTGAAAATACAGGAGAATATGCCAATTAGTGCATTAGCTCATTTTTCATTTTCATTGCAAATTGCTAACGTAGTGGTCAATTTAAAGCTTTTAAATTTTGTACAACGATCATTCATTCACGATTTGCTTGCACTGAACTATATGCCAGCAAAAAAACGTATGCGTCATCATTATTATTGTCATTTGCACAAATCCAAACCTTCCTTCTTTAGTTGTGTTATTGTTTGGCTACGTGTCGTTAGCTCAAAATTTCCCGTGTTATACTCACTGCATAAATGAATTTCAACTGTTTTGCTATATGTGACTGATAAGATATTTTTTCTTCTGACAAAAGGCTATTTTGATGACTTACACTGAAACAACATTTAGTTTTAATGTATGCTGACTATTGCTGATGCTGACTCGTCTTGTATTTAAAGTTAATATATAGGCAATATACGCGCATCTAATTTCAACCCTGACTAACGGTAAATCGTTTATATTTCACTGTCAAATCAAAAACAGCATGTTCTTTTTTGTCAGGAGAAAACAATGTCGTTTGTAATTGATGGCTTTTAATTATGATAACGATGCAATAAGTTGTAAGTGGTACCAGTGAGAGTAAAGTTATTATAATGTTAAAGCTTGAAGAGGTAAAAGGGAAGCGCAAGATAAAAAGGAAGAAAGCTCTTTTTAAACTGTTGTTGTTGCTGATGAACCAGGGATATTGTCGATAATATGCGCATTCTATTATCATTTCGTTAAACACTATCACTTCTTATTTACGTATGAGGAGGCTTGACCCCATTTCCCTTAACAGCTTGAATATGCATGTTAAAAGTCACGTTTTGGAGGTAACCATTGTAAAGTGCTGTTTAAATGAGACGCTTACAGAACTAACGTTGTAGAAATTTAAAAAAAACAATGCATGGCATATACACGTGAATATTATTTTAGATGCTATTAAAATATTGATACTCTGCCGTTGAGAGAGTTTTTCAAGGAGCAAGAGCACTTGAAACGAATTAAATCTTTAGTTGATGTAATTTTGGCAAAAAAAATTAACTCGTAATCAGGAGAATTCAATATGTACCAAAGTAATACTTATGCTGGCGGTGGTAATGATTATGTTATGATTTCTTTTCAAAGTGTTATTTAAAACAAGGAAAAAAATCATCTTGTAATTTTCACACTGCATTGCTTGCAAATACTCTCTCTTCTACAGGTGCATAAACACATAAAAAAATATTTTATTGAGCTTCAAAACTGGTTAGTGAAATCGCTAAGTAGTAATAACAATCATCATAATCATGAACAGAAAAAAGCGTTCACTGTCACTGGCAAATACAACAGTGTCGGCATTGCATTGGTGGTTTATTAGTTGTTCATTTTACAATAACACTGATCCTTACAACCCCTTTTATAAAAGATTAAACAGGTAGACTATCGTTAAACTCTGAGAGCATAAAGTTTTTGCAACAAAATTACCGTAAAACAGGAAAATTACATAAAAAATTATTCTCGATTTCTCTCATTTTGGTAAAAATATTAGGATTTTTAGCGAAACAACAATCAAATGTAATTAAATTTGTAAAAGTCTGAGGAGTCACGGGCTAAAAGCTTGTTCAAATAATTTGTTTCGTTTTAATCCACAGTTTTTGTGAATATAAATTTATTTATGCATTATTTTACCACGCTGACATGATCTAAGTGACTGGTGTTGCATTGCAAGATGCAATACTAAATACAAACACAACGTTTTATTTATTGTTTTTTATATTTGTCGATAATGAAATCTTTTATCTTTTAAATGTATTTGTAAGAAAGTGACAAGCAACTTATTTTACAAAAAGACCGTCAGACAGTGTAATGACCTAAATTTCTAAAGTTAAAGAACTATATAAACCATTGTTTACATTAACGTTTTCATTTCCGCTATATATAATTCACACATAAAGGCTTGGATGAGTCTTGCTTTAATCTTTGTGTAATGTTACGAATGTATGTTTCACAGCTAATAATACATGAATCAATTTACATACGTCCAGTGAAATGCAGCCTTATAAAATGCTGAATGAAGTCAAGTTCACATTACTTGCAAATATTACAATGGTGCTCCCTATGGTTCTTCACATTGCAATTTATAATCTATAAATTGTGCAGTTAGTAGTTGTTAGTATGTTTATTTTTAAATGTTCCTATTTGTTTTATTTTCATGTTCATAAAAGTGGATCACCTTTAGGGAAAAGTCAAGGGTAGTTTATAGGCTTCCGGTTAAACTAGTTTATTTACAAGAAGAAGCCCATTGTTTGAATTGAAATACCTATACACGCACGGCAAACGTGTGTATTAATACTCATCATGGATCTTGTGAAAATTACAGAGCCAGCGAGAAGTTGCGAATTGTGAGTAAGAAGTAAAATTGCGTTTGCGTGTGGTCTTGCGTATGTATACTACTACATATATTAAACAAGATGTTCGCAGGTGATTTTATTTAAAATGCGTACGGCAAGTTAGTTTTAGAGCTTAATACTTGTTGGCACATGTTATCGCTCATACTTTAAACATATAAAATGACTAATTACAGGCAATAATATCTCACACATATACTCTTGTCGTTTGTTCGACATTCTGATTTTCATCACTTGCATACCAATAAATAATTGGC
>JAQFZG010004707.1:0-11348 GCA_034695465.1 Entomobrya nicoleti
ACCAAAATGAATTCCTCAGTGGTCCTTCTTTCCTTTACACTTTTGGTGTGTACCCAAGTTTTCGCAGATTCTGATAGTGAGCAAGAGGTCGAAGAAAGTCACCATGCCCATCATCATCGACATCGTCACCGTCATCACCATAGCAATGCATTTTCCAGTGATTCCCAGGAATTCGTTGCGGCGTACCGGGTAACTGAAAGCCCACCATCTCTACCGGAAGTTAATGAGGATGTCGAGGAAGGACGGTCTATCAACAGTTTAGAAGACAGACTGGAAAGCTTAGAAAGTGATGTGGTATGAAAAGCACTTCTAAAATAACTTTGGCATGAAAAATTTCTTGTTACCCCAGTTATTATATTTTGCCCATGTATAGAGGCATCTTTGCATTGAGGATGAAGAAGATGTGGAAAGAAGGATACGATATTTGGGCGTACAGTGCAAATGTCCAAAAACGGAAGCTCCTGTTTGTGGATCAGACAATGTGACCTACTATAATAGATGCTATTTACAATGCCGCGCTGCACAAGTAGAGCAGAGTTATCACAGTAAGCAAAATTTAACATCATTTCATATCAAGCCATAAAACAATGTTGTTCCTGTAAGATAACATAATATGCTTTTGTTGAACTTTTCAGGATACGAAAAAATTACGTTGAAAAGGTTTGGTCCATGTTAAAAATCCATTACCCTGTAATAACTTATCATGCGCACAATTAATTCTAAAATGATCTCAAGAAACTCTTCAATTTACACACAACAACACAACTCTGACACTTTGCCTCTGCATAATATAATATCAAGTCAAATACTTATATACAGACATATTTATAAAATTATATCCATATTTTGTAGAAGAAAACCAAAATTGGAAAATATAGTCATGATGCTTTGCGATAATAAAGGGTTGACCAGTTACCACCGCACACATAATAATCAAAGATCAATGACATTGCAGTAATTCCATTGATTGGAACATCATGTTATGCTATGCCTATGCAATAACATAGTGAACTGGCATTTGCATTCATTCATTCGGACCAACCATGAATTTTCATTACATATCTGATTGACATCATTCTGACGATAATATATTTTATGGAGTCATCTTTTCTGGATATACTTCATCAAAAAATCGTCTCTTTTAGCACCACAGACAGCAGGGAACATACAATAAATTTCTTTGAATTTTTTATTCAAACAAAGTTTCATATTTGTTAATTATGTCACTAAAACTAGTGTCTATGGGAATTTACCTATTTTTTATACCCGGTAATATTTACATTGCGCTATGTGATCAAAGTGATCATGTACCAGCTAGCATCTCTAATTCAACAACAAGCACCACTTCTTCATCATCTCAATCCGCCGCCCACTCAACTCTCTGGTCATCTTCTTCGGCTTCTTCTGAAGATCAATTAGCACCTTTACTACGAGCTACTACAAATGCAGTGAGCTCAGAGTCCTCATCGTCATCATTATCCTGCGTCACTTGTCCACAAACTGTGTGTACACTTTCAAAGGTAAACATTGATAGATGACGCTACGTTTTATTTGGACTTTAAATGAATTTAAATTAAATGCGTGTCATGACATCATGTCAACAAACCAGGTATCCTACAAAAGAAAAGCCATTCATCACAACTGGCGAGTTGACGGTCTTCCAGATTACATTGCCTACCTTGAAAAATTCCAAGCACCTTTTGAAATGTCATCTGAAGTGAGATTCAACGCAACAGCACCAAATGACGGTGACTGGAGTTTTACATTAACCCGTTCTTCTGGAGGAGGCGGTGGAACTGGTAGAAATAATGCCCAGAGGCATAATGATGATGACAATAGCACTCCGTTAGAACTGAGGGTTAGATACCGTTACGTAACGAATACCCGTTCCCCTCCAAAAATTTCCTTTGACTTGTGGCTATCAATTCATGTGGAAGATGAGTATGTAACGTTGCCATCACAAATCTCGTCCAAGCCCACCTGGAATTCCCAGTCTGTAGAACATCCTGGCAAATACACCTGGACTTACTTATTTCTTTGGTCGGACATACAAAGAAAACTTGTTACGTTGATTGAGTCATTTGGATTGGAAAGTCAATTAGTTGAGTTTAAGTTTGTCATTAATTCTTATCAAGAAGGGGACTTGAGCAGTGGAGATGCAAATTGCCAAAATTGGACTGGAGGAGGACTGGTGGGTGGAGGAGAACAAAATCAACAGCAAATTTCCAATACTCAGAGACGTGAACGTATTCAATATTTGCAAGGAAATTTTCAAGTAAACTCAATGAATAATGCTACTTGGCCTCCATTTTTACATAACATGTTTGCCATTATGAAAGATGACAAGTATGCCGATCTTACCATCAAGAGTGGAGATGATGAGTTTCAAGTTCATCGTGTAATTGCTGCATGTAAGAAAATAATGCGATAGTTGAGATTTGAGTTTTGAAATAATTTGTAAAAAATCAGTTTTGGATTTTATATTTATTTTAAAAAGATAGCAGCACCGTACCAGCCACAATTATTTATAACATGACATACGAAAGATCCGAAAGTTTGTTGGACTTTGGGGAAGACATTGGTTCGGATGTTGTGGAGGAGCTTATTCGATACATGTATACAGGTAGAGTAGAAGATATTGATGAGATTGCAGACAGGCTACTAGTCGCTGCCACAAAATACGGATTTCCTGCTTTAAAGAGATACTGCGAATCTGTGCTAATCAAACAGGTCAAAACGGAAAATGCCTTTAGCTTTTATGAGTTGGGTGTCGAGGTGAATTCCATGAGACTGAAGAGAAGGGCGTTTAACGTTATGAAAGAGTGAGTTCAAAATAACCATAACCATATAGTAATCATCAATCAATCACTTTTTATTTTAAAATAAAATGCTTCCTGACCTGTTTCTATTTTTATGAGTTTATTTGATTGACTGGGATATATTTTTTAGGAACAAATCAAAGATCGTGGCACAGTCGGAAGAGTTTCGTAAGCTGAGTGTTCATCATCCCGACGTGATGTATGAGCTCTTCCTGTCCTAATTACTTTGATAAAATGCACACATGCTAATTAAAAATATTAATAAATAAAATATAAAAATTAAACAATTTTGTCTGACGAGCAACTGAACTGAATATGGCAAATTGACATAAAAAATAAACAAGTAAATAATTTCTTTGGATTTAATTAAAAATTATTCTCGAAAAATTCTTATTCGAGAATGAGAGCAAATTTTATGTTTGTTTGGCTAGTTGACTACTTTCATTTCATAATTTATAAACAACTTTTATTTGTCATGTTGTTTGCAGTTCGCATTCATTGTCAATTCAATAATGCATTGTTGAAATTAAAGTGCTAACAATGTTTGTATAATGGTCACTAAAATTCAGTGCAGTGAACTGCATTATAATTTATATTGCAGTAAAATTAATGTACTGCAGGTTTTCACTTATTATCACTAACAGAGATCTCCAACAGGTTCCCCACTAAAACAAAATGCGTGCTGCGTGATAACATAATATAATGATAATGCCTACACAGCACGACTGCCATAAAAAGGCTGTCGACGCCTTATGATCGGCAGTAGTAACAAAAGTGATTCTTGAATTGATTGATTCTGTGATTCAGTCAGTTGAATAATAGTAATAAAAAAGCGCGTGGCATTCCTCAAAAGTCAGTCATCTCATCAAGTCGTTGAGTTCGAAATTTCTTACGTAAGATTCAGTGAATATCTTTTTGTTAAAAAATGGCAAGCCTCGGACTATTCGTCGTTTTAACTATTTTCACGATGATGACGATATCTGTGGAAGCTAAGCCCTGGGAACAGCGACCACTGGTCACATTTTTTGATCACGAAAATCATCAAGGTTAGCTAAATATATATATTTCTGCAATTAATCATGAGATTTAATTTACAGAATTAACAATCAAGTTAACGTCTATAATTATCCAGGTCAGCTTTATCATCAAGACGTGGGTCGCAGATGCTACAACATGCCTGCTATATTTGACGACAGGGCGTCTTCAGTTGATACTCATTACTCGTGCATTAAGGTTTGCACGGAAAGGGACTGCAAAGGATGTTTTAAAATACAACCTGGAACGAAGGGACATTACTCTTTGAAGGAAGTTCGTCTCAATGATAATATCTCATCATTTACTCAATGCTGAATTGCATCTCATCTCAATCGTAATTCTAAAAGTTGTTATTACATTAAATGTAAATAAATTGTTATAACCTATTTTTGCCGAAAATAAAATTACTTTTTATGCAAAAGTGTCTTGCAAAAAAAAACTTTAAACCTTATATACTATATACACACATATTCCGGGGGATATGTTCTTATTTTAATTACTTTGCTTGCATTAAACTGAAATTAGTTTTTTTTAAAGAAGTCCGTTACGCTCTTCCATAAATGTAAATTTGTTGTAGTTCACATATTGCACAATATCACTTTCTTGGCGGAAAGGAGGACGGAAAGAAGAAGGGGAAAAATAATTGAAAATGCAAACACCCGTGAGAAATGCGATTATGCAGCCAACATAGTGTGATCATGATCATCATCAACATAAGCAGTAATATTAGTAGTGCATCGTATCCAGAGAAGTTTACTTCATGAGAAATGAAATGTCGCAAGGAAAAGAGCAAAAAGTCAGCCGGAGTCCTTATAAGTGCAAGTGCCTTCTCATGTTTACCTTACAGATATAAAAAATACTTTATTGCCTTTATGCTGCTGCTCAGAAACATTCCGCTTACGATAGTTCACCCATCTTGCACAATTTTTTTGTATTTTAAAACCGGAAATAACCTTAATACTTGTTTTTATGTGTACAAAATGTTGTGCGTGGGTGTGTATATTTTACATTTGCGTGACTTCTGTTCCCATCCGATATAATGGTAACATATATTCTTCATATTGATGTAGATAGATCGATATAGTGAGTGCCCTTTAAAATCGTATTCCATTACCAATGAGTAGTATTCTCTGTGTTGTAACGCTGTAAGTTATGTAATATGAGCCAATTGATACAAATTACGGCTTCTGCCTCTCTGTTCATGTTTTTCCTGACAATGAAAAGTAGTTGAAGACAAGGAGCATGCAGAGCATGTCACATGAATCATGTATAATTTGCTGGAGCTTCAGCGGAGGGTTTCCTTTGACCATTTCACGACAACTGGCTTTCTAACTACTTTGTCTCATAATTCATTTATTTTATTCATTCACTTCACTCGTAAGTTTGTCTAACAGGCTCAAAAACACAAACTGTTTGTAATAAGATGTCCAATTGACAAAACAATCAATTTGAGACAATTACCCAAAACTCTCCAGGAAAAACAAACATGTTTGTTTGTTCTTTTCTTGGCTTGCGTTCCTCTGAGAAGCCAACAAAGGTGCACTAAAAAGATACTACGGCTAAAATGTAATCAAAATGTATGTTGATATAATGTGCGTATATCTATCTAACTGACTAATTACTTTACTTTTCTTGAGCTTTTCCCTGTCATTACGTTAAATTCTATGTCCTTGTGTTCAATCAATCAATTTTACATGTAACTCGACAAAATAACATTCCAAATGAAATGAGGAATGAAATCGGCTTTTCTAGCATGCAATACTGATAATTGAGTGACGAAATAAGTCTTAATTAGCCGGCAACATTTATTACGCATTTAGCTCTCCTGCCTGTCTGCCTGCCCCCACCGCCCTTCATCCAAAGAAATCTTTTGGACTCCAAGAAAACATTCAATTTATTCGATGGTGTGACGATTGACGATATTTTCCTCCACTTTTGCTGAGAACAACAGCTCAATTAGATTGTTATATGCGTGTTATGTGCGTCAAGATTTCAAACTGTTTTCAAAGTAAAGTGGCACTAAATCACACAAGTTCACTCCTCGTGCACGGAAAACAAAGGGAGACAAAAGTGAAAAACAAGCCAGTAACAATAAAAGGAGTAATTAGGGAAATCTTATTAAAACAAACAAGTGCAGCGTGTTTCTGTGTAATGTGTGGGTGTGCTTTCCAGAAAGGAAACGCTAAACGCAATGAAAAAATAAATTGTTTTTCTTCATCTCCCATTCACCTTCTTCAATTTCCTCCTCCTCCATCTTCACACCACACTACCACCGTCTTGTTTTGAAATGTGATATATGTTCATACTCTTACTTTGAAGAGGACGACAATCTGTCTGTTACAGTAAATCGTTATATATGTATATTTGCATGCTCAAGCTATGTAAACATGCAGCAAAACATTTTATTGACATTCTCATCTTCTAATTTTCATAGTGACAATGTTGATGTGACTGCACACATAAATATTATGTATGATTAAATGCATTTGATAGAGTTTACTGCTTTTCTTTCTCTGTTCTGTTATGTTAGTGTGTGTACTCTTCATTCTTCCTCTCCGCATTTTGACTTGTCGTTTTCCTTGTAACTGTAACGATAAAGAAATCTACATGGAAAGGCAACTTTACGCATACTATGTAAAGAGGAAACATTGCACAATCTGCCTTGCTTTTAGAGAGATGACGTATAAAGTCAAGCCAAACCAAACCACCACTACCACATCTCGTGCTACACACATACACACACAAATGGTATATATTCCATAAATGCACCACCACCACCACCTTACATACTTCTCCAGCAGCAGAAAAGAAACATTCATTCACCACCCTTCCTTTTTCAGTCTACCAAACTGGAGTAGTTGCATTGCATCTCTGGGTATACATTTTATCTTGTCGCTTTTTTGCTATACTTCTCTAATACTTCCATGTTGACTTGGAAGGAAACCAACCACCCGGGGACCCATCTTCTCCAGCAGTTGTTCAGTAACGTGCAAACAGCCTACATGCCATCATCTCTCACTCTGACTGTCTGCGTGTTTTGTCCACTACCCTTACTTGCCATATCTTCCCTTGCATCCACAAAACGCAGTAGTATTGGTACAGTTGCATATTCCACCGATAATATAATGTAATGTTATGTTACAATGGAACAACCTCCAAACCAATAATAAGTAGAACTTGTACTGTACTGACTATACTTTTTTTGGGGGGGAGAGGAGAGTTTTTTTCTCTGATGTGACCAATTTTTTTGTGAGACAAGTCAGTCAGTTGAGATCTGGACACGGAGGATGCAGTGATTTTTTATTCAAGATTGCTAGTTTTATTACATATAGCATTTCTGAATACATTTTCGTGTGCAAATAACAGTGTGAGTAGGACTATTGGGGTGAAGTGATACTGACACGTTTCCGTGTTAGGTTGCTATTATTATTGAGAAAAAAATGAAAAATTGGAATAATACGAACATTTATTGAGACAAGTTGTTACTTAGCTAAAACTCTTCCTTTTCCGTGTTTTGATGATACTCAAGGGTGTAAGTAAATCATAAAAAATAGAGATGTGCGGCGGCGACGATGAAGGTAGTGGTGGTTTGGTTTTGTGCAGTGCAGTGTAAGCAAACGTGAGTATTTCTTCTTGACTTTTAGTGAGAAATATAAAAGGGGAAAAAGGAAAGTGTGTTTTTTTTCTCGGTGGTGGTGGAGGCAGATAGAGAAATATATATAAAAAACCAAGTCGACTGGAATATTGCGTGTTCCTTGTACGCGGTGATTTCACGCGTTATTACGCTATTCACAAGAAAACATAAATCATATTTCTTTTCTTTATTCCTACCATTCATTTTTGTAAGAAAACTGTACTAATAAAAAATATATATAATAGAGTGGATAAATGATGATAATGACTTAATCCTTTCAAGTTATTTCTATTTAGTAGCGCCAATAATTTAATCGAAAGGAATGTTTTACTTGTGTCTCTTGTCATAATAACTTTCTTTTTGTAAAAAAACAAACATAAAAAATGGGTGGCCCACCTACATCATCATCATCATCTGATCACCTATTCTCCAATTCAGACTCACGCCATCAGGTATCCTCCTCAGGTGCGTTGTCGTGTGGGGTTGAAACTTATAATATGCAACGAAAGGGTGGAATAATGAATTGTTCCCCTTCCAATTCAGCACATCATTATAGAAGAAAGAATTGCCATTCTTCTTCATCCTCACAAGATGACCCACTAAACCACTCCCACCACCCCCAACATCATAATCATCCCCCATCATCAAGCAACAGAAATTGCAAAACTAACTGTAATCGTAATATAAGTAGTAGTCAATATTCTTCATCATCTAGTAACAAACCAAGGAGATTTACAAAATGTATCACTTGGAGAGGTGGTGGGGGTTGGGGTGGAGGAAACTCATTTATCACAACGATGGTCACAACGACGTTCCTTCTGCTGAGCTTATGCGTGAGCCACACCGTTTCAGGTAAGAAAACAAATAAATATTTTTTGCATAATACTTTAGAGTCCTCACGTGTCTTTTCACATAATAATTTCACAAAATCCCATCAGCCTTTTATTATTTTATGGGAATATTAAAATGATGTTATCAAAATGGGTAACGTTAATGTGAGAAAGTTAAAAGGTTCTGGTTAAACCTCAGCTAAAGGAAATGGAAATACATAAAAAGGCTTTCTTCTTTCCTGAGAAAGCTGGCACATGACAAACATGAATGACTTTCACAAAACAACAACACACAAGGACAACCGTGTGAACAAATTTTGTACATTAGCCCCACTTAACAGTATTATTATTATCATTGCTACAAGATTACCATTTTCTCCCCAAAAACCACCAAAACATTGAATAAAACGTGTAGGCTAAAAGTGAAATAATGTTTTTTGGCTGCATTAAAAATGGGAATGAAGCAATGTTTTTGTTTTCATGTTTTTCTGGTTTGACTTTATATTTTTCCCACATGTTTGCGGGTAGTACATAAGCTCCCGGCTTAAATGATAATAAACAAGAAAACCCACACAACAAAATATAAACCAGCATCTTTGCTTCTTGGGAAGGAGAAAAGTGAAGAAAACCACAAAACCCCGAAAATGTAACCCAACGAAAGAGAGAGACAAGGATGTTAAGAGAACAAGACATGACGATTGCTTAAGAAGTTATCTTACAATTTTTTTTGTCTTTGATCCTATCCCAATCTTCTTTCATGGTTTGGTTTGGTTTTGCGGTATGGCATATGGCTTGGCTAGTGGATTTACACATCCAACCAAATCAAAATCAATCGTCTGCAATTTTTCCCGCTGGAGGCTGGAAAATCCTTGTATTTATTTTTTTCATTGATGGGATGTTCACAACATGAAGGGATTTTTACTGGCTTGTGGGATGCTGCTGGGGCGATGACCAGAGAAAATAAGATTTATTATTTAGGAATCAAGATGTTTTTTGCGTGTCCTTTTTTAGGAATCAATGTATGTAGCCCGTGACGTTTAACGTATAGACTGCTAGTAGGTTGCCACTGCTATGCACTTTGTCATTGAAATAAATTGTTTATTTCTGCAATCAAATTGACGTGTTGAGTTGTGATGATCATTATTATCAATTTTCTTTTGGGGAAAGGGAAAGTGATTTCTAAATATATATCTCAACTTTTAAATTGATTGCTGGTGTTTCCCAAGAAAGGATGACGAAAATGGTGCCAATTTACTGGAAAACGATTTATTTTTTTGAGTTTTAACGTGTGCATGAATGCAAAACTTGTATTTATATTTTTTTGTGGAAAAGGAGACAATATAAGGAGAAAAAAATGTGGAACAGGTCTATAGAGAAAATACGTCTTTTTTCCCTCCAGATCATTATCTCTTCCAATCATCATCTTTCTCAAGAGAGAGAGAAAAAAAAGTTTAATGATTGTTCAGACTCGGGTTGACTTATTGAAGACAACTTTTTGAGGAAATTGGAGAATAATGATCACCATTTGCTTTGTAAAAAGCTATAAAGGGATAAAATGTGGGGATGATTTTGATTGCGCCTTCGTTCTAACATCCAACATTATCATCATCATCAGCCATCATCAATCACTTATTTATTTACGCAATTTAAAAAAAGACCAGCATAATCATTATTCCAATTTTTTGTACCAAGAAAAAGGATTTACATAATAAATTCAAATTTCAACCCACTTATTTTCCTAAAAACTTTTTTTTCCTCAGATTTTTTTTTTACCTTTTGGTACTTTCTTCTTCGTTCTTAAATAAATGATTAAACTTTCAGTTCTTTTTTTTATATTTTCCATGATAATGGCTTGGTGTATTCTTTGTCAAAGAAGAGAAAAAAATAAATGATTATTTTTTGCATGCATGCGTGTACATGTAACCGTCGTGTATAGCATGTGTCCTGACTCTGAATTATTTTTATCCGGGACTGTTTTTTTCGCTCTTCCTTCTTTTAGCTTTACCCTCATTTCTCTTCATCATCATCTGAAAACTCTGTCACTACAACAAAAAAATACCAGCACTAACAACAAAATGCACCATTATTTTTTTCGGGGTACAAAGAAATTAAACCCATCTACCTACAGTAAAGGAAGCTGTCTGCCTTGAGACTTTCTTTTTGGTGTTGTCCTTGGGAAAAAGGGGGAAAGTATTGCGTCATTTCTTTATTAAAGCTATCTTGGAGAAAATACAAAGAAAAAAAAATAAAATTGCTCATTATATGCGTAAACGGTTCGGTTTGTATAGAAGAAAAAATCTTTTGCCTTTTTCCACTATCTCATCTTCATCAGGATCTTTGTCCTCATCGTCATCATCGTCTTCTTTTCTGTTCCGGAATGACTTTTCCATTATTCCCATTCTTTTTCCTTTTGTCATTTGAGTAAAGGAGTATCATTCTATCTTTTTTCTCTCTCTTGTGACAAGTCAAGAAATAAAAGGCAGAAATATAATGAGAAAGAAGCTTGTGGTGGTAGGGAATATGTTGCAATGATAATATTATTTTTTTCAGTATTGGGTTACTACTTACAAGATAAATAAAAACCTAAATCTTATTGATTTTCTTTTGGGGAAAATGTCAATGTCCTTTTTTTGCGTATGGAAAAAAAATCTAGACGAGTTTTTTTACTGGGAGAAAAAAAAACAGCGAGTAGAATTTTTCAATGAAATTTAGTGGAAAGTAATGAGAGGATTTTTTCTTTGGTTTTTTTTCTACTGGCAAAGTTCAGGGTTAATCAAGAAGAAAGCTGCGAAAAAGGGAGAGATACATATATATTGAGGCGAGCGGGGTAGAAATACACAAGCTATATTTGGTTTGTTTTGGGAAGGGCGGACGCTGACATGTAGGCCGCATTCCTCACAACATTAGACCTACTTGCGAAAGATTCCTGGTTCTTTGCTCTGTTTTTCTTGTGGAGAAACCAGGGAAAATGAAAATTGTAAAAGTCAGTGAGGCGCAAATGAATTCAGTGCAGTGCACTAAAAATCCACA
>JAQFZG010004708.1:0-11347 GCA_034695465.1 Entomobrya nicoleti
ACCAAGTTTAATTGAAAGAGGAACACTTGTTTTGTATAATGCATATAGGTTTTACTTTGTTCATGGATGTTCAAAGCGAATTATTACGGGGCCAAAAATAGGGGCTCTTTCGACTCTGCTTCTTTATCCGGCGTACTGTTAATTATATCAATGAGTGAATCCGGAAAATAAATGGAAGATTTTTTACGTGAGCTAACTTGATTGAACATGTTAAAAACAAAACAAACAAAAATTAAATTACTTTTGGGGATTGTTATATTCATTCGTAAGTTAATTTTTGAACAGGCGTTCTTTTATGGCTTTAATGTTAAATATATGAAATCACAATCAATTTACATTCGATTTCAAAAATTGAATTCACATTACGACACAACTGGCGCAAATTAATCCTTCCTATCAATTCCAAACAATATTTTTGTGCTACTTTAAAACCAATTAGTCAGGTTGACGTTCGTTACGAATAATTTACGAACGATTAATGTCAAATAGAGTGTTTTCAAGTTTTTATGTCGGTTTTAAATGTGGAGCGTATTTTAGGTGTTTTGTCAAATTCGAAACGATTGGTTTATGAATTCAAACAACCAATTCAGTTTTTCTTAATATGTTTTAAGTTGGGAAGGCGTGATTAATAATAAAACCATTCAGAAACTGTGTTCTGTTAGCAAGCAATCAAAAGTATTTGAAAGTTCCTAAAGACTAAAAGTTGATGAAGTTGATTTTGACAAGAATAAAAGCAGTTAAGATTTTCTGTGGTATAGAAATGTTCGAGTTGTTCTTTAAAACTCAAATGATTAATTTTATCACTGACTACGCTAGGTTAATAATTTTGTAAATGATTAACAATTTTTGAATAGAGTATAAATTGATGAAGACATGTCTACTTAAGATTTTGATTGCAAAATATACGCATTGATAATAAAAACCCTTACGTGCCCCAGTGAAAACGTTTGAATACCAGACGTTTGATTGAGTATTGAACCTTTAAAATGGTCTATAGGGCTCTTAAAAAGCAAATAATTTAATTGTGTCATGTTCAAACTTTACTGAATTCAAACTGAATATACTTACTGGGGAACTAAAAAATGTGTCTCTCGCAAATCAGTAAGTGAATAGTCAGTTCTGGGTCATTTTTACTCGTAGATTACGATTCTGGAATCCTTCCTGTGTAAAAACAATAAAAATATTTACTACAAGCATATCCATATCTTAAACAGAAATCTAATTTTAGCCTCCGGCCCCATGTAGCTCACATACCTATTTAATATGCCCATTAATGCCAACTGATCTGGTAATGTACAAAACCAAATATCGCCCTAGTAAATATGTTTATTAGTTTTCCAAAAGCAGTTTCTTTGTGACAGGAAAGACCACTGTGGTAACGGAAACGATGAGTATCCAAAAATCTACCCTGATCTTTGTGCTGCTTGTGGCAGCAATAAATTCTGGTGCATAAGTGGCTACTGTCTTTTGTTCTCTTGGATATGTGATGGGAAAAACGACTGTTATGACAAAAGTGACGAATTCAAGAAACCAGAGAATTTTCCAGCCTGTCAGGATAGAATGTTTAGATGTTATTCAGGACGATGAATTCGGGACACCTTTCACTGTGATGACCGTGTACGGATGGTAGTGACGCACCCGAGGACCCTGACAAGTATCCGGAATGTATAGAATGGAAATGAAGATGTAACAATGACCGCTGCATTCCAAGATACCAGGTTTGCGATGGACGTAATCAGTGCTCGGATAGTGATGATGAACCTGATGATAGGAGTGAGTGTCCGGCTTGCTGGGAAACTGAGTATCAGTGTGCTATTGGCAAGTGTATTGATAAATTTATGGCGTGTGACTACGTAACCGATTATGGGGATTGGAGTGGTGAGCCAATGGATAGCACTGAGTGTCTGGCTTGTCTAAGCAATGAGTTTAGATGTGGAAATCAGATGTGTATTCCCCTCCAACTGACATGCGATGGTAAGTCGTATATAACAATACGAAAAATATAAAACCAAAGTTTAAAAAAATACTATTCTTCTTATTCAAGGCAACCTGGATTGTTATGATTGGACTGACGAGAATAATGTATCTTGCCCATGTGAGGAAAACGAGGTTGGATGTCCTGGTTATGACTGGGAGCCCGGCACCGTTCCACCAGGAAAATATAGCATTTGGGCTTTTTCAAATAGTGAGATTTTTTTAATTATTCAATCAAACAAATAATTGAAATGTTTGTTGTTGCGAAGGTGTGCCATCGGAGTACTGGTGTGACCCCGAAGGACTGTGGGCTTGTTGGGATGGCTCCGATGAAGCTAATTGTACCAGAATTAAATAATTCGTTTACTTATAACAAATTAGTATCCTAAAGTAATACGACATAATAGTCGGTCATCTTTATGCATAAATGTATTGATACACTGCTTTGTACACGAAACAATGTAGCTTTACTGGCTAATTGTACAACAATAGAATAAAATTCTACCATAAATAGTAGCATATTTTTAACCGCAAAGACTGGCATTTTAACTAAAACCCATATCCGGGAAATTTTTTAAGAGGTTTCTTGAATGAGTAATAATACACAAAACCTTAATACAAATTTGAAGAGAACCCATTGTAGTTAATTTTCAAGATAATTAACGTAATAGCTAACATGTGGCAGACGTTAATCCAAAATATACACACTTTCAACAAATATTTTCTACAAATATGGGTAGATGAAGGGAAGCTATAACAACATGCTCGGGTTAAAACTGCAATTATCTCTAATAAGGCTTAATGTAGTATAGTAATCTAGGAGTGGCATTTTATTATAAAAAATTATCTGCATCAATATTTGCATTTTACTTTGTCTTCAAAATTTTCCAATTAAAAACTTCAAAAATCAAGTGGATTTCGTAAAATGTTAAAATATGAAGGAAAACCCCTGTATTGAGATTATAGATGTATTTTACGGATTGTGAGAACACATTATAATAATAGTTCCCTTCAAAATATATGGTTTTAATGCCTTTCAAATTTTTACTTTCTTAAAAACTAAAATACAATCACTATTTTGAGAGTGAAACAAAATAGGAGTTAACAAATAAGGAAATAAAACTACTTTTTAATATTGTACTTATTTTTGTCTAGATTATTTATTTATTTAAAAAACAAAAACGGAAAACTCTTAGAATCTCTATCAATGATGTTTACTAACGCAAGTGCCGTTACAGCATAAAAGTTGCATTGAATAATTAATTAAAAACCGATACAATTTTTTTTGAACTCCTCGCTATCAAGTCTGAATTTACAAGCATACATTATAAATAAACGCACATTCTTAGCAATGTAATTTTTATGCAATGTCAAGGAGTAGCATTCTTTTTAACTGTTAAACTGATTTTCTCAATGTTTCATTGCCTACCAATTCGGGTAGAATAATCACAGTATCATGATGATTCTTATAAAATACGATATCGTTCACATGTGTCAACTTAACTTATTACTTTTTCTAAAATAGGCATAGCCAACTCCCCTGCTGACAATGTTTTCCTTTCTTTCTGATGGCCCAATATATGATATTTTCTAAAAGAAAACAAGAAAATGACAAGGCGCATCCACCAATAATAGCAAGAAAAACTATCCAAAGGTCATTGGTACTTAATGGCTTTTCGATCTGATTTTCGAAGCACTCTTTATGCGAAGAGATAGTTTGGTTTGTTTCTTTTTTCGTCTCATCCAGAAACTGTGAATGCCACTTTTCTATTAGGCCAGCTGCTCGAGAACTTCGAATATAGTTACTAATCGCCTCATTAAATATTAACCCCTTTCTGAAGCCAAGACCTCCATGAGAGTGACTACTTGCCTGCTTTGCAATATAAAGTGACCTTAGCTCTTTTTCAGATGACGAATACTTTGCCATTACAAAGTAAATAGAAGATGACCAAGCAATACAAGCTGTCATTTCCTTCGAAGCTTCCTTTAGACACGACAACGTTTCGTTGTTGATAACCATTCTTTGTGCAATTCCTTGGATTATCGGACTAGGCGATCTTACCATTATATCTATTTCAGAACCGCCGAAAGTTTGCAGGATAACTTTGTAGCCTTCATTTTCATATAAATCCCTGATTGTTTTTGGGATGAATGGCTCAACGGCAAATGACAGATATCCGACCAGTGTACCCTTGTACGCTTGACCAATCATGAAACAAAATACTATCTAAAGAAAGATGATAAATCTTGAATCTTTTATAGCTCTAGTATTGCATGGTTGGTCCAAAAGAATAATGAAAAATCTTATAATGATTTCAAACACGGTAGTTAGTCGAAATGCGTTTTTTGAAAAACTAGATTTTACGAGAAAAAGCGCAATGAATATGACATAGGCTAAAAGTACTACCAACCAAACCATTGGTGTAAGAGGATATATCAATGCTTGCCAAGATCTAGATGCCGGAAGTTTTTTAACAGTAAAAAGGAGGGTTTCTATATACTTAGGTGCTGAAAAACTGATAAATGTGAAACGTTGCAAGGTAGGTATCATAGTAGTTGCAATATCTGCTCGACCCTCAACTAATTCACCAATACTTCCAGTCCATGAACCATTAACTAGGAGTCCGAATCCTGGAGTTTTCAATTTACCATTAAAAGTAAAAGTGGAGTTTGATTTTTTGCCAATTTCATTCAAAAAATAGTATTCCAATCCGTCAATTTGTTTAGTCTCCGATGAATAGAAAATTTATGGAGCATAGGTCGAGAAAGCCACCCGAAGAGTTCTTCCATTAAGATTTACCAGCTTATCTGTAAGTTGTAATTTGGACGACTTTTGAAATTTTCCGGTGTACACCTTTGGCTCGGTAAAATATACTATGTTGTTTGACACACTGTGCAAACTGATGCCGTACTGACGGGCACAAATATTTTGTGCTCCACTTTTCTCCAATACGGTTTGTAAAGTGATTTCTGACGGTGAGAGAAATATGAACCAGTCGTTGATAGGCCTACCAACTTTAATTCTGGAAAGGGATGATATCAGATCTTGTTTATGGTTCTCTGTGACAAAAACAGTGTTCAAACAACACGAATGATATTTTGAGAACTTGTTAACTGGGTTGTCAAAATCTGTCAAAGTATATTGTGCTTTATTTGAAAATTTATTCTTGTGGTCAGGAAAGAAATACAATGTGTATGGATCTTAAAGTCGACTGAGCACATCATCCCAGCGCATAAGATTGCTTTCACGTTCCAAAATTAAATTTAGAAAACAAGCTTGTCTTGTAATACCATGTTTATAAATGATGCTTTCAATCAATGCTTTGGTCAGAATGTGTGGAACTGAAATATTAGCAATTAGATCGGCACCAGCTCGTTGTATCAATATGGTGAAAATAGAATACGTCCAAAAGCTGTGCCTGGAATTTGAAGCTTTCATTACTTACCTTGGGAAAAAGGTTAGATAAAAATTTAAATTGGCCAACTGTTCCACCGTAGTGTATGACAGTATTCCAAACTTTTTTTTGAAGACTCCCACTGTAAAGGTGGATTGGTTTTTGGAACAAAATATGAATGCTTAAACGAGAAAATCGGAATGGGCAAACATTTGTATTTATTAATTGAAGTTCACTCTTAAAACTAACCCTTTCAATAAATATTCAATAGCATTTTTAGCAAAAGTAAACATTTATTAATTTAAACTGAATTCCAAGCTTATGATATGATATATTATGCATTTTATTATCTGTTAAGAGTTTTAAATAGACAGAAAATTGGTTTTTTAGTGGTTAATGATATAAAATATAATTTGTAATGGCTATAGAACTTCGATCATAGACTTGAAGAAGTAAGTTATGCATCTAATATACGGTGCTGTGGTCTGTGAACTAAGATAAGCATTGCTTATATTATGTTTTTTTGCAGACGCTTTCTCCAATGTAGCAGATACTAAGCAATCCCAAATAGATTGAATATTTGTTTAAACGGACACTGCTGGGTTGATAGATAAATACGATTAAATTAAGGGAAATTAAATAGATTTGGGCAAACACTTATTTTTATGATTTGGATCTTTATTTAATCCGACAATATACTTATATATTTATTAGACAAATACTTCTATCAGAAAAGAAAATTTATTATAAATTGCTGATTTTCTACATCATTTGAACACAAATGAACGCTAAATAAATAATGGCAAGTAATGCCAACAGTGTTTCTTGGAATGAACAAATTATCGGCATATTTGAATATTTTCCGTTCTACGGGCTATTCTGAATGCTATGGAAGTTCCAATTATTTAAACCAACACAAAACCATTACCAAAATACTTAATTTACTATTGAATTGAAATAAAATATTGGAGGAAAAATATTAGCTATCTTGATAAAACCTTGTCAGTTCCATTTATATTTGAACCAAATGATCCCACGTGATAAACACAGCCTTAGAAAAATAACGAAACGTGTTAGGCTTAACGTTGGAAATGCACTATTTGTAGATATACTTACGAAATTTTAGTTTGATTAATACAAATTGTTTAACTTCAATTCTTTAAGGAAGTTTGGTTGCTGATATTGTGGATAGGATATTTAAAGAAATATAAATTGTTGACATCACGTGACATGTTACAATATACAGGATCTGCTTTTCCAAGTGTCCTAACACTGTCAAAAATACAAGAAGCATACGCATAAACAAAACATTTTCAACTTTGGCAATTGTTAGACCCTCACCAAAAAATTGAGTTACTACAATTACAATCAAAGCACTAATTGGTGTTGCCAAATATAGTAATTGAATACGACAAATATAAGCAGTTAGCTTGGATGTATCCAAGGATGTGTTAAACATTTCTGCAAACTTTAATTCAATTTTGTTCCGGAAATTAAGAAGTCTTTCTATTGGAGCTATTCGAAACCAAACAGCAAAAATCCCAACATATCCGTTTATAAATCCGGCAAATAAAATGACGAATCCAACAAAATGTCCCACAAATTGTCTGAAAAAAAGTTATTAAATTATAAATTTTAAAAGAATTTTTAAAAATAAATGCTTAATTGATGTTAAGCTTACGAACGCATAATAATGTGTAGAGAAATGTTACGACGTAAAAAATCGACGACGATTCCAATTATTTTAAGAAATTGGACAATTGTCCAAACTAATTTCGATATTTTGAAATGACGACAGTGCTGCTTTTTTGAGTTAAGTTTAATTGAAAAATTTGAGTTCTTCATTTGTAAATTTGCGAATAGAACAATTACTGGCAATATTTTCGTTTCCAAAGCACCCAAGAATATATTGTTTTGGTTTAAATGATTTCGGGTTTACCCTTATTATGTCAGTTTGAAAGATATATTGTGAATGCATTAATATGTTTATGATGCATTTAAAGTTTAACTAACATGACTAGTATGTCGTTGTTAGCTTCACTAGGTTTTCGTGGAAAAAATCAAAGCACTTCATAGTTGTCCCGATAATAAATCGCCTTGGAGTGTTACCTCTTGTCGAAAAATTGTAATCGATATCTGCTTGTCGAATTCCCATATGTCAACTATGGCTTAGTGTGATTTACTAGTCGATTGTTTTCTGAGCACTCAAATGTTCAAATGTCGTTGACTTGAAAAAATAGTCTCATAGTTCATAGTCTCATAGTCAAATTAATTCATCATTCAAAGTTGTACCAAAATATAATGTATATCATTGAAAAGGAAGTGTTATATATTATCTGTGCAAAAACAGGTCAACATGTACAAACCAGCTTGTAGTATAAAAAATATAAAGGAATGGAGGAAGACAAACTCTTGCCACGTCACTGTATTCGAATGAGCTGTTATCAATTTCATTACAAAAAAGTTAAAACTTGCAGTAGTAAAGGATAAAAACTTAAATAATATTTTTGGTCATATCTTAACTATTGAGATAACTGTAAATTTGTGTGATGTTCTTCTAAAATATTTTGACTCATTGATTTCTACAAGCCTGGTTTCGGCTACTTCTTTTCGACTAGTAAAATGGCTGTTGTCGTTTCGACTAGAAAAATTTCGACAAGAATTTTTGCCAAGGGGTAACACTAAAAGAGGCTTCTCTGACATATTATACAGACCCGTTAGTTCAAATCATCTAAATACTTAATGGAAACCCAGCCAACATTAAGTTTTCAATTTTAAAAGGATCTCTTCTTTTTAAGCAAATAATTAATGCATATTCGTAGAATTGAGGAGTCAATTTATTCCACATGTCATTTACAAGTTTTCCCTTCCTTTACCATGTTCCAACTCTGCATATTTTTTGACCCATATCTCGTAAACAAAAAACAGACACGCGGAACTTCAAATCTAATTTAAATACATGCCTTTGGTGGTTCCCTTGTCTTAGGAAATAATAAAATTACCACAGCATGTTTATTCCAAACCATACACTTGTTTTGAACTTTTGATTTTGTCATATTTATATTCTTACACATACGCAGAAAATTGAAACTCAATTTTTGTCCGTAAGATACTAAAGTTAGCATGGAATACATATTTTTTGGTTGAGTTTTTCAAGAAAAACATGTTATTTAAAACTTTCTCATTCGAGTTTTGTTTTTGCTATCCTCCGAGTCACAAATTTTTTTTGTCTCTTCTTGATATCACAAGTCGCAAAAAAATGTCAGGTCAAGTGCTAAAATTTTGCTTTTGGTTCACTGGCTCAAAGTTATCAATAGTACCTTTAAATACTGGCTATTCCATCAATACTAAGCCCATATTCGAGGTTTTAAGTATCAAAACATCTACTCGTTACAAATGGTGGATATTTTTGATCTTTTCCCTGCTCGTCACAATATACGACCTATATTCTAGTTTCACTTACTCCGAAAAAATAAACCTCTCAAAATGTGTGTATCATTTATTTATGTGTTTTGTTAAATTGGCCAGTATTACCATTGCCCTGGTTTTACAAGATAAGGGCTAACGATGTCTGCAAACTATTAAATTTATTATCTCACCAGAGCTCAGAAAATAAAAACAGGAAGAATAATTATAAGCAAGCAAGCAATTTATTTGTAGCGTTCCTCTGGACGACCACATTTGGTCTTGTTGTAATTTATTTATTCGTCACTCCAATATTTGCAGCTATTTTCCCATGTGCACACAATAATCCTTTAGTTCACATTTTGTTTAAAGATTGCACTTCACTAATATTTCGTTTTGTGGTTTACCTTACTCGTTTATGTTACCCTTATCTGCAATGGCCATTACGAGTTATTGCATTGTATTTGTTTGATATGTATGTATTGTTGATAGAATTGACAAGAAATTTGGAAAATTTGTGGTAAAAAAATATGGCTATTTTAATATTTTTAATATGGATTATGAAAAAAATGGCGTAAATTAATTTTTATTTTGAATTTTAGGAGTTTAGTAAAGAACCGGAAAAGGGCAGAAGATTATCAGAGTATTTTTCCGCTCTATCGTCAAAATCAACTGCTAGTCAACCTTGCCAACTACTGCTTCCAGTATTATTTCTGGCCAAATATAGAATTCTTAGGAAGTTTAATTCTGATAACTTTGTTTTACATTTTGATAATTTGCCATGGCATACTTCCGCTTTTTGCTCAGTTATGTGTGGTATCCGTTTTTGTGACCCTTTTCGTTTTCTGCTGTTCAATGCTTCATATGGGAAGCAACATGAGGCTAATTTCGATGAAAATTTTAAAGCTAACAAAGTGTTGGAATAAGTGTACGACTACAAAAAAATGTTTTCAAAGTTTTAGACCAATAGAACTTTGCGTAGGCTCATTTCATAAAATGGATAAAGGACGATGTCCGTCTTTTATTAGGTTTGTAGTACAACGCACCTTTTTCTTGGCTTTTAAAACTAAAATGAGCATAGAGTTTGGTGCCAAGATTGTCGTTGATATGATTTGAAATTAAATTTATGCAAACGAATAGATGTAGTTGTTGCCTAGTCATTTTAATAATTTCTAATTAGTTTGTGTTTCCAAATGTTATAATTTTGTTGATGATAAAGTATGGAAGCTTTTGGTGTAAACATTTGTAAGTTTTAATTAAATTTTTAAGACTATTAAAGTCATATTCGCCATGTATATGTTTGCAAAATGTTTGTTTAATTGTATTGCTATATATTGCAGTAATAATATAATAATTGATTTTGTTTGACGTTGCCATTCCAATTTAAATTTATGTACAATTGATTGCTTGTAAAGTTTAAGAGATACGGGAAGTAAAGATACAGTAAAGTTACGGATTACATGTAGAATATATTAGGGGCGCTCATATGTTGCCAAACTTAAGAGAAAGTCAAATTAGCTATTAAAATATGGCATAATTTACACAATTTTGCGTAATTAACACTTAATTATGTATGTAGGTTAGTTTGCCCAATCTAAAGGGCCCTACTTTTGTGATTTTTATTGTTTTCAAAGATATCAGAATATCGGATCCGATGTTAAATATTTTCCGATTCCGATTCATTATTCCGATATCCGATCCGATTGGGTGCTCCCACGATTCGATACACATATCGGATTCGATCGGATTGGATTTGATCGGGAAAATTTCCAATATTAGTATCGGAACTGAAACAGTAGTTCCATCCAACTAAATTGGTATGAATTGAAGTAATACAATCAGATAGGTGATGGATGCATTGAACACCTATATAATAAGTATTTTTAATATATTTCTTAGTGATTTAATGATATAAATTATCATATATCAAAATACATAATATCATATTTTAATTACCAAAAATATTAACTTTCTGTCCACATTTATGGCTCCGTAATACATCAGTTTATGAGGAACTTGATTAAGTGCATTCAAAAGGGATTTTACCTATTATGTATTTAAAACAATCGTTAAATTTTTAAACTAAATATAAAAAAAGAATTATTTTCTAACCTCAAATTTAGTTTCAGGTTGTAGGAAAGATGTGTCCAATTCAATAAGTAAATTCACAATTATTCTGTACTACATTTATACAATTTGTAAAATGGCTTATCAAAGGCATTTGAAAATTTTATAATGCAAACAAATGAAATGATTTGACTTACTGATTTGTAAATTTTCTCCGCATAATAGATTCCCAACAGATGCACGCCCATGGTCATCACAAGATTGTTCCAAGCCATACTAGTCAAAACAGAATCCGGTAGCAAATATTCCTTTGCATTTTCCTCTAATGAACTATTATTCGTTAACGAAATCTCGCAGTTGCATTTCATCGAATTTTCGTTTATTGTAACCGACGTTTCACGTATTGATCTCAATATAGTGTATATCGACGTTGTAATGCCTACTACTTTGACAACAAGATGAAAGGACTCTGCAGGTGATATTAAAGCACTTATATTTTCCATTTG
>JAQFZG010004709.1:0-11345 GCA_034695465.1 Entomobrya nicoleti
ACACTAATATTGAAATGAAGACGTTTATTCACATTATTATATTCACTACAATATCGGGGCATTTTGGAAAGCAACAAGAGACATTTAATTACATTCTGGACACGAAACTACTTAATTCGATTAAATTGGCACAGCTCAGTAAAAATGCACACAAACAAAATTGGAGATACAGCTTCGTTGAAGCCACAAAGCTTTACATAAAGGAATATAAAGCCTATCTTGAAACCAAATCTTTAGCTACACATTTCGATAACTTGTATTCCATTTTAGAACACTTTGTTACTGATAAATGTCTTATCGTAATGAATAACTTTAAAGATTATGATATTAACCCTAAGTTTCCAGTTCCTACAATTGTTCGGCAATTCGAGATTGCATTATTAGACCGACATTTTAGAACTAAAAACAGCGGCCCACAGCTTAATTATACAGAATTTATTGGCATCCCTAAAGAAAATTTATTTAGTGCTCGGGGTAATTTTTCTTTGAAAATACACAAGGACCAGGATATTCATATGATAAAACACGATTGTCCCATTTCTAAATTTTACACTGCCCTTACACCCGCCAATTACAATAGTGACTTCTGTGTAGGCCTAGATCCAGTTATATTTGTCCCAGCATCAAAACCCTGGCTATGCCAAATTCAAATGGATTTACTGATGCCAAAACCCATGTTTCTACTTGGAAAATTTACGAATATATTTCAATATGTTGGAGACAAAACTTTCAATTTTTTACAAAGTTTTAGACCAAATGTAAACATTCTCATTGATTTCAAACACTCAAACACGCACAGAAGATTTAGTGCGCATTATCTTTCGTTAGTATTAGGGAAAAGCCGTCGATTTTCCAGAAATCGTTCACCATATTCTGCTACAACTGATATTCAAATTGTGGGCCAAGTAATTTGCAAACCATATTTGATCTTCACAAGTGTTTCATTTGAGCAAAGTTGTAGCATCAACAAGCTAGATGTCATATATCCGTGTATGGAATGTCCTCTCTTGTATATTGCAACAAATTTAAAACTAGAATCAGTTTCCATCGATTACATAAAATACTTGCAAAATGGTCAAAGATTTGCGACATTTACAGGTGAGCTAAAAAGTATAGAAGGTACACACTTTAGTTTGCCAGCACAGATAGAATATTTTATGAAACATGAAGCCGAGACAATTAAGGCTCCACTTAAATATTTTCAGCAAATGAAAATGAAATATTCGGATAATATTCAAATACTTGCATTTGCCTACGCTTCCATTTATATGGAACTTCTAGGAAATATAACTGACCGTGTGCCAACTAATTTAAAAGATCCTGTCTACAAAGATATAAAATCATTCTTCAAACGTAAGGGAATTCTTGAAAATACACATAGTGACTTTTATGGCAAAGCTTTACAAATTAATAATACATTTGAAACACTCCGATTTGTGAGCTGTGGTTCAAAAGGTGTTGAATCATTTTCACTTATTAAATTTGTATCTGTATTTGAAAGTGCTGTATGGCAAGCTATGCTTATATTTGCAGCGGTATTATTTGTAAGTGTCAAATATATATTAGAAGAAAATCACAGGTTTAAAATTTTGTGTATCTTTAAAGTTTTGCTTGAACAAGGAAATCCATTCCCGGAAAGCTTAGCCAAGATTAGACGATTAAGGTTAGTTATAAGTGGAATACTACTTGCTGGATTGGTGATTAGCAATGCATTCAAAAGTACAAATATGTACAATATCGTAAGACTAAAGCTTCGTATTCCGTATCGACAACTTGATGAGCTTCTCTTAGATAATTACAAAATATATAGCAGAATTTGGATGTTGGAATATATGCTTCAGCGTCAACCCAATCGAAAATTGAGAGATTTCAAGCGTATTACAAACAACAGCATTGGCATAGGTTACAAAGGAAATTGGCTTGCGTTTGCTCAAAGTGAAACTTTGACGAATTGGAAATCATCAGTTTCAGAGAAGAGACCAATACTTGGAAATCTTTTAAATAAAACTAGTTTACATTCTGGTACATATGACATATTTATTGAACAACTGGAAATTTTCGATCCTCTGATACAATCAGGTGTGTTAAGGAACGACAACCGTTTATTTTCTAAGAATAATCACACACTGATAAAAATATTTTGGAAAAAACAAATCAAACTTATTGAAGATGACTTAAAAAACTGTAGTAAAACTGCTTGGATTCTACCAGGGTACATGGGACAAAATATTGCTAGAAATCTGAGAAAATTAGGTAAACATTCAGATGTTGGATTAACGGCGTATACTAACCCACATCTTGTTTTCCATTATAAAGGCATAATAACGTTATCACTAATACAGCGAGTTTCTATGATATACGAATCAGGATTATTTCAGTGGTGGCCAAATTTCATAAATAGAACAGGTACGCTGATATTGTACTAGAAATTAGACAACAGATCATGAAGTATTTTAAATATTTTTGTCAACGTGTCGTAAAATATTTTAGCAAGAAGTCAGGTAAGCTTTATACAATCAATATTAAGGGCTTCAAATAGACGAACAAAGTTCTTGTGTTGGATTTATCGCATCCAATCGAAAATATGTCAGCTTACCAGTTTACCAGTTTGGTTTTATTTTTATTATCGATAAAAAAAATTAACATAATTTTGGTCAAACCTCCAGTTTATTTGTGGAAGCTGTTCAAATATACCTGGCTACTACACGCGCCGATATAAATATATTTCAGTCTCGTAACATAAAAAATAAAACGTTCTATTTAAACACCCATGGCATGACCCAAATTTAAAGTACCTGTATTTTTTGTTATATGATACAGCCGATACACAATACATGTAAACTGTTTTTGACTATTATGGAAGCACTAATTCGGTTATGTTGGAAACATACTTTCTCAAACTACAAGAATTGTTTTTCTTGTCACAATTATTTTTTGAGTTTTTAAGAAGGTACTTTTTAATATGAAAAACATGAAATATATTACAATTCTCTGTGAAATTAAAAATAACATGACCCATGGCAAAGAAATTTCGTAAGAATATTATAAGCCAAATAATATCTTGGCCAGTTGCGCATTACAGTTCACCTCCTAAATACCTATAAATTGTATCCCATATTCCAAACATCAAGTTCCAAAGCAAATTTTATTAAAAACTTTTCTTTCTTTTCTGAACAAAATGTTGTCAGAAATCCAAAACCATGCATTTCGTATACACCAAATAGGATTTTCCTACATGCCATTGCATCCCATTACCTGGAATTTTAAACATCAAAAATTTCAATATACTGAAACCAAATCATCCAGATATTTCTACATTCTTACCCGCATTCTAAATGCTAATGTTACAGCTGCTTGCATATATGTTGTTGGAACTCACCTTTTCATCGCTCCACGACCAAACTTTAATGCCGGGCTGATCGGATTGTTCACTCTTTGCGCCTTTGTAACTTGTATTCCGGCAACTGTAGTAATTCTTGTATGCAGACATCCAGAAACGATGGAAGGGAACAATGCACTCATTCGACTAAAAGGAAGCGATCAAAAACGTAAGTATTTAAAACTATATTTTTGCATGCAAAAATTACAGATATATTATTAATATTAATATACTGGTTTTACAGAAGATAAAAAGGTGGGAATAATGGATCTAATGCTACTTGGTACTGCTACTGCTGCACCTCCTCTACCATTCGTGGCACTACTTACTACAGTACTATTTCGCATTGATCCATTCTATTTCATTTTTGGGGACATACTTGGAGATCCCGAATTTAAAAATACTTCTCTATTAATCCGTACCATTGTTCTGATGTTGCGAGCATTCACAATTTGTTGTGGATTTGAATGCGCCAGAACGATTTCCTTTGCAGTTATATATTTGTTTCTTATAGTTGATATTTTACGAACACAGTTCCAATCCATGTTTATTTCTAAAATACTTGATCTTGGGGCACTTCAAAATATACTGTTACAATTCAAACATCTCACCATAATTTTTATAAATATTAGATCAAGCCTTCAAGAAAGTCTTACATTCGCAATTTCAGCATCGTTTTGGGGAACTGTTTTGGGAGCTTGGATGATGCTTAATACATATCACAGGTTACCATGGTTTCTATACGGTATGATTTGCGTTGTAATGGTCATAGTTGCTTTAGGTGTTTTCTTTGGTCTAACAATTTTATCAAGATTTTGTGAAAACTCGGAAAATTTGACCGGAAAAATAGTAGGGACAGCAGAGAAGATGTATGCAAATTGTAAAACTGTCTCAATGAGGAAGGAATTGTTAACAATGAAAAAGATTACGAGAGCTTCGGAAACAATCAAAATTTATTATTATCCATTTCTCGCGATAGATGCGGAGTTTTGCAGGGCCACGGCTAGCAATCTGGTTGACAGAATATTTGATGTGGTTTTAATATTTTAAAAGGTTATTGATTTTATTGATAAGATAAGTAATAAACTTAGGTTAAATATACATATTTATTTGTAAGGTACATTTAGAGCATTTATTTTGAGAGACACGAGCATGTTAACAATTTTAAATTAGCTTAAGTATTAATCCCTAAATTTCAATATTTTTACAAAAATAGGTTATCAAATAAAATAAAATAATCTTCATTTTTTTCAAAATGCCTACTACTATTACTAAAATACATTACATGGTATATGTTTTCGATTACACATATATTGAATGTTTAGACACAACTTATTACATTGCCGGTACATATATTACACTCATTACATATAAATGTTGCTTTAATATATACAAGTTAATTGTTAAATAAATAAACAATAAAAATTAAATACAGAGCTGAATCGCCTTGTTGTTTTATTCGTTATGTTTAATTAAAATCCTAACTTGTCTTATATTTCCCAAAACTTGAGAGCCTCCTCCTGAAGAAGTAGACCCAACTCCTATTGGGAAACTTGTCATAGAAAAATTTGTGCCAGGCCTTTCGAACGGAAATCCCATTGATCTCTTATCCGGAAAAGGTAACCCTTTTAATGCCCCACACATTGGATAATGTGGATACTCCTCCACCTCACCCATATCAGTCTCGTCACTTATATAAACCGTTAATATGAAAGGTACTCCTGTCCTATTTCCCTTTGGAATGAGCAAGTTATTAGGGAACGCACAAGCCCTTCTAATCGCAGGATTCGTAAGCAAATTACTTCCAGGTTTAACATTATACAATGATTTGATTCCCGGAGAAGGTTCCACTCTTGTAAATGAAGAGTCTAAAGATGATCTGTTTATAACGGTTAATTTTAATGGATCTAATCGCACTCTAAACCTGTCCAGCTCAATAGCTCTAATGTGAGCTTCATCTCCCTCCAACTTTGTACCATCTTGCATATATTCCGGCCACAGGAATATCCTAACCATTCCATAAGCTAATTGAGGTCTACGAGATTGTACGGTTATAACATAGTTAAATGGCTGATAATTTAAGGTTTGCACGTAGGCCAGTATAGGAGGATCACTAACTGTACGACAAGGTCGTGCTACAGTAGTTATATCAAATGTCTGGTTTTGCATATGAGTTGTTAGTGTAATAGGCTGTTGTTGCTGGTTTCCAGTACCCGAGCCTGCACCTGGATTTAACCGTAAATCTAAGTCTTGCTGATTGATTCGTTGTCCATTAACTATCTCAAATCTTGAGATGAATATTCCAGAAAACTCTAGTTCCTCCTAAAATATTTCAAAAATTAGTAAGTTTAAAATTAAAGTTTAAAAATAGCTTTAAATATTCGAATATCTAATTTATTTTTATTACCTTAGTGTATGGTTCTGTAAGTGCCGCCTTATACTTTGTAAATAAAAGATCCACCTTTTTATGAATTTGATAGAAGCCCCTATCCCTCATACTTGTTTCCTGATGAGCTTGCACTCCCGGAACATTATTATAGGGTATATCTGAATTTGCTAAGGGTGACCTTAGAAGCTGATGTATCGAATTGTGTAAAGTTCCATAATATTTAATATTAGCCGAATATACACTTGACGCTTCCTGAGTCTCTCCCAAAAGGTTAACCCCATTAAAATCTCTAATCGTTAAGTGACTTCCGTTTGGAGCCAACAAATAGCCATCTTCGATACCCTGCCAAAGTCTATCGAAATCTGTTTGGAGTATAGTCAAATTCATATTTGTTGCATTAAACTGACCAATCAATTCTCCATCTGGCCTGGAAGGAAATTCCTCAAAGTCAACGTTAACAATATCGGCTTGATATCCAAATGGAATGGGATAGTCGGGTTGAAATACTAATGGCTCCACTTCACGCAAATTATGAGAGAGTAGCTCAGCATTGTATCTGTTTACTATATTGTGATGCATGTAAAAGAATAGTTCTCCACGTCTGTGTAGATATGTGCCATAAACTTGTTCATTCCACCAGACTGGGTTGTCCATGTGAAAATGGGTGTGAAATTCGTTTAGACCAGGGTCCGTGGTCCAGTAGTACAATTGGTTGTCTGAGATATATTTTGATAGTTGACCGGATGCAGCAGCGTAGGTCCACTCTTTTGGAATGTAAAGTTGTGGAAATATTTCTACTGCGGAGGGAATGGTTATTGTGGTTAAGAATTTTTCGGGGGCGACAACATTTAATGCCCAAAATAAATGGGCTGTATTCACTCGATGGATAAGCCACACCGACGTGTTGTAGAATAAGGGCCAGTTGTCGGTATTGTGGTAGAGCACTTTTAAGGTTAGTTGGAAATTATAAATGCTGGGAGCATCTTGTTGAAAGGGGAGATTATATGGTGTACCGTTACAGTTTAGTTGGTTAACGTAGGAAATTAGTTGTTGGATTTCGGTAAGATTGGAATATTCACTGAGGTGGTCTTCGGGATCGAATGTTTGATGAATTTCGATTAGTTGTTGGGAGGCTGAGTCTAGGTTGGCGGAGGTTGGGGTTTTTGGAAGACATTGGATAAATGAGAAGATACGAGCAATGGCATGAGTTCGAAATGCTGCTAGTTGCTGCTCTTCGTCTGGGTTTTGGGAATGGGCGAAAGATATTAACAGTGTTAAAAGGACACAAGGCACAACGTTTGAAAAATACATTTTATAAAATTGTTTAGTATTTTTCTGGAGCACTAGTGTTGGTTTGTCAACTTCAAAATATGAACTGATGTGATGAAATGTCTGTGGGTATAATATTCAGTTAGATTTTAGTGAGGATATATATCTATTAGATAGAAACTCTTAAAACACTTATTGTTTAAGTGATGCATATACATTTGAAAAGTTGTACTTTCAGAAATGAAGCTGTAGGTACTTATGCATTCCGGACAAGTGTATGTGTAAAAAGCCAACATAATCCTTTTAAGCATTTACATTTTACATTCGACTTAAAAATATCCTATTTTACATTCGTTTTGGTGAAAATATACGTACAAATACAGATACCTGTTGTAAGCTGCATGTTTAAGGTATGGGATGTGACATTCAACAGTATCAGAATAATACATTCGGGTCTTTGACTAAGGATCCCTTTTCGAAAATCAGGCGTAAACCAGTATTGAGTAAAATGCATTAGGTACAAAATTGGAAAGAGGATGAAAGCTAGTATGTAAATGAGTATTTGTAAACACAAATTTGTAAGTATAGCAAAGTATTTTATATGTGTATACAGTTTTCAGAAGTTTAATAATCTTACTTATATTTTAAGAGTTAAAGACTCAATACCACGTAACGTTTTGAGATATAACGGATAAAGAAATGACTTCTTAACTCTGTAAAATGGTTAAATGGCTTTGTACATAAATTTCATTTTAATTTGTATTTTTTTCAAAATTAAAAAGGTGGATGCGAACGAAATGAGCTATTATTTACAATAGAATGCGTACATAAAGATTGTTCGTATAAAATAAAGTGTAATAAGCACGTATTCATTTATTCATTAATTTAAATTAGCAATTAATCCGCTGACCAGGCGGATGTGATGCTAATTTAATTGTTTTAAATAGCACAGCTACCTCTTCGTTAAACCATGCTCGGTAACAACCAAACAGAACGCTCAATAGCCAAAACCGTAGTAGTAGCTTCCGTAGAAAATAACTTATCCAGATTTCACACCAAATCAATATAAAGTTTGATTTTATCGCGAACCATTTAAAGGAATCTCGCGTAAGAGCAAAGATAGTCCTGTAAATAAAACAATAAAAAATTCCATCCAAAAATTACAAAATGTATGTGCACTGTATATACAGTTTTACATAACATACCTCGAAACAAGCTACTCCAAATGTGTAAAATATGTGAAACAGAGCAACCACAGAGACGATTAAAAAACTTGATCCGTTAGTGTAGGCTATTGATAAAACAAGCATAATTTCAATCATAAAACTTTTTAAATATTAATAAATTAAAGAGCATTTATTACAAATTAAGAACTTCTTAAAATTAGTTAAGAGCCAATTCGCAAATTCTTCAAAGCAAAAAACTGGTATCTGCAAATTAAATCAGATAAAATCTGCTCCGGTGTATTGATCTATTATACGAAATAATACAGCTCATAGTTCCATTGGAAGACTTGCCAAACAACTAATGTTCATGCTACATTTAAATATGCTGCATGCGCCTACTTGCCGCATCTACAAAAGCCCTAATTAACAGGCCATCAAGTCCGACACGAGCCAAGGGTTGGCTGAGTAATCAATAAAGTTTTATAATAGTTACATAGAAAATCTAACCGGATATTAGTTTTGTATATAAGTAAATCGATTTGAAATTGGTCACATGAACATGGCCTATATACATATATGAAACATTAGAGGCTTACTCAAACTATACGTATAAGTTAACCTTCTGTAGTAACGTCAAAATCAGTCCAAAAGTAGCCAGCTATGTTAAAGCAGTTTTAGAATATTATTTAAACATTTTTTTTGCTTTTATGAGCAATAACTTTTAAAACTAATACTGTTCCGTAGTCCCAGAATTGCTGTTTACAAAAATATTACCTTCAACTAACTTTTAGGCTTTATTAATCTAAACAAAGGGCAAACCCCATATATATAACTGGGCATTTCCACATTACAAAGTGTAGATTTAAATTATTTAAATTTAATATGGATACCCTAACCATTAGTTTACATTTTATATTTGTTTACTACGCATCCGGATATGTGTTAATTTCTCTAAACGATCAATTGAATCAACTAGCATCTGACAAGGTTTTAGTTTCCATCGACAATTTTCACGGCTTTGATATAACCCCTGCAAGTTATCCCATCCTAATAAGAAAGTATTTCCGAACTAAACTTCCAAAAAGCAATTGGAAGGAAATACTAAAAAGTAGCAAATCCATACGCCTGGCTTCCGTATGGATACCACACAATAACAACCCATTGAATATCACCGGAATGGGAGAAACGTGTTCTTACTCTAAATATTTAACCGGTTTCAACATCAAAGACGTGAAAAATTGGTTCAAAATTAGTACATTCTGCGTCCAAATTAACCCCACATATTTTTCTGCACAATCAAAAGCATGGACATGGATTATCATGTTTGCAATTGAGTTGCCTATGAAGAAAGCCACCCCAGTTTATCCCTACATGTACTACATGGACCAAGAGGTGTATCCTCCACTACTTCGTTACTCTAATAACAGGCCGGCCGAATTAGATGTGGTGTTACCCGCAATAAGACCCATTATATCGTTGTACGTGTACCCAGCCATTTCTACTGAGTCCATTGTGGACAAAGTTGTAAGTTTGTATGATGATTCTTTTTACAGTTTCAATGGAGAGGATTTAGGAGCTTTCACGAAAATACTAATAGTTGTCTTATATTCAAAAACCAAACATGAGCATTCAAACAAACAAACAATTGGTGGCATTTTTACCATCCGTAACCGGAAATTAGGATCAGGTAGTGTTGTCTGCCTAATTTGCGCACAACGAAATACAGTAAAACTGAATACTCAAACTGAATTTAATCTCACGTACTTAACATCCTATAGCATTGGCTTCCCATCAATAAACGAGCAGCAACGTTGGAGAATACCAGGATCGAGTTTAAACGAAGACCTATTTAATCATCAAATGTCTCAGTGTACAAAACCAAAAACTAAATTTGGCAAATTAGAATTGAGTAAGCCGACGGATCTTATACAAGATGGATTTTCACGAGAATGGCAGTCAATTATGCAAAACTATACATATGGCATTTTAGATAACAAGTATTGTAACAATGGCCAACTTAGCACCCAAAACTTGAAGGCGTATGCGTACGATAATGCTAATACTTTATATCAAATAACTGGAAGTGAAACGTATAACTTTATATCGCCGATAACCATCAAAAACGAGCTAGATTCATTGGAATTTATAAGTTGCGGTAAAAAAGGTTTATTAAATCTGCCTTTTGATGAGTTTATAAATGTTTACGACAACACGACGTGGTACATGATTATTTTTTCTATGGTTGTGGTTTCACTAGTACCACTTATTTTCAAGCTTAGTCGACAACATTTCTGTGCAATGTATATTGAAATGATAATACGACATGTGTTAGGACAAGACGACTCATTTCCAGCGAGAATTTTGAAAATGGATTTTATCCGATTAATTTTGCTTGGGATCGATTTAGCACTGATCGTTCTAGGGAATGCTTACAAAAGCGATAATATGTTTAGAATAATAAGTCCTAGAGAAATTTTACCGTATAACTCATTTAAGCAGCTTGTACATGATAATTATCGAACATACGTTAGAATAACGAATATAATCTGGTACAATTCTCTTACTACCAAAAACATTTCGTTGAAGTTTGACAATTTTGGTCATTCAATACATGAAGGAAGTGATAGTGGACTATTCTTGTCGACGGAATTATTAACGGAATTTGATTCGGCAAGTTTTGAACTTCTTATAAATCATTCATCCCCACATCCTTCTGCCCAAACTTGGATAATGGAAACTCGTGCAATAGTTTTTAAAAAATGGGATGCTGAAGTAGCTAATCAATCAATTGGAGAAAGTGAGATGGCAATGGTAGAAAACTTTAAGAAAATATTGTTTAAAAAACAAGAGATAGCTTTAGCGGAACATTTGTATAAGTGTAACAAGTCCGCATTAGTTCTTCCTCTTTATATGTGTCGTAAACTATCTAGGCAACTTGGGATGTTTGGTTTGCATACAGATGTTGGAAGTGACAGATATTATACTTTTTATCATATGTTTTATCTTACTGGACTAGTACATCCAAATACCATTTCTAGAATAGCAAGATATCGAGCTTCTGGTATATTCGAATGGTGGCCAGAGCTAGTGACTGAAATGTATAGTTTTAAATGGGAAGAAATTAAGTATCCAAAAGCAGCGA
>JAQFZG010004710.1:0-11344 GCA_034695465.1 Entomobrya nicoleti
AAAAAAATAAGCATATGTTAAATGAAGAAAGACGTCAGGTCGAATGCCTCTAATTATACCCATTTTACAATAATCTCTTTTGTTCAAAAACTTGATGGCTAAAGGCCTCACAAATTCGTAAGAGACTTCATCAAACAAATGTGTTAAAGCTATATATGTGTGTAGTTGAAGATAGCTTTCCCTGAGTAGTTTAAAGTTACCACTTGTTTCGTCCACAAAACCGTATATATTTTTGTACATGATAGAAAATCTTTTCTTGTAAAGTGCATCATACAAATCCATAGCACTTCCATTGAATGCAGTTAACTCTGTTAATTTATCTTCGTAGAGCTCAGCAAGCATGCTGCAATTTAGGGGAGAGTCTGTGAAATTTCCGGGCAATAAAACATTGGAAAAAGTTAGATATTGTGTGAGCAACGCACAAATAATATCTTCCAACTGCCGTTCCGTAAATTTTACGTATTTTTTACACCAGGACCCCTTGAAAAAACTTATTTTATCCTTGTGTGAAAAGGGACAAAGGCAACAATACGCAGTCTGAATTTCCATCATTTTGTTACGAAATGATTTGCTTGACGTTATCCATAGTCTTATTGTGTCAAACTCTCGATTAATTATTTCCAATGCTCTCAAAGCTAATTTTGAGCTTCCACTTGGGATTTCGTCCAAACCGTCTAATTGTAATTCTATTTTTGCCCCATCTCCAGTGTTCTTTCTCTCAAGCCATTTATCAAACACATACTTTTCACAGTCATCTTTGCATCCCAAAATTTCCAAAATAACAGATTTTATATCCAAATTACTACACTCTCTCTTTCCAGTTATAATATGTAGGGTATCTACAAATTGTCTGATTGAACAATTTATTACTAAACTATTTTTCAGGTTATTTCCCAAACTCAATAACAGCTTTGACTTTCCCATTCCAGACCTTGCGTGAATACAAACAGCTTTTATGCTTTTGGAGAAAATCTTTTCTAAAAACTCATTTTCATTTAATTCCACTTTGGGCTCATCATACTGACTTGCAAATCTGCAAAATGATCTCCGCGCCCATTTGTCTTTAAAATCCCGAAAACACAAAACTCTCGAGCTAATAGCAGCTTGACATTCATCCACCATTTTGGGGGAAATTTCTATTGGCTCGGTTAGCAAAATAATGTTACAATATTGCTTCACACTCTCCCTCTCACGACAAAGATGATCAGCATTCTTAAATTCTTGAATGCGCTCATTGTGAACAAACTTCAAAAGTGTTTCTTTTGATGCATTTATCACAATATTTAGCCATTCGACATGGAAACTAGGAAATAAGTTTTGAGTACGAAAATACAATTTTCGTTCTATATAAACACCTCGGTATTGTGGATACTTGTAGTTTGGGAGAAGTATTGGTTTTTCATGTCTCAACAACTTGTTCAATAAATCACCTGATAATCCTTCCACTATATCAATTCCTCCGGGAAAAATATCTGCTATTTTCATAGTTTTATTCTGAATACACAACTCTCCTTGTTTGTATAACCATTCCTGTTTTTCTATCGATAGCTCATTTCCCATTATAGGACATTCAGATAACTCAACTAACAAATTATTTTCCTTTCTAAATTTATCTAGTGCTTCTTCCATCTTTTCATTTGTTAATTTATCCGCTTCAATAAACACGATTACTCTACAATAAGCGTTCTCACAGTACTTCCACACCATTTCATCAGTTATATTTTTAGCAAATATTACGATAAGGTTATCAGTTCCTGGTGCAGTTCCCAAATATTCCAATCTATCATCATTTGTCGATGAACGAGACACGGATAGTAATAGTTTGCCTTTAGAATTGACAGTAACTTTAAAGAACACAACTTGATCTATAATTTTAACTAATGTATGCAGTTCTCGAAATTCCAATGAATAGTCTAGTCCTTTAAATCGTTTCACTACGTTTCCTGTAAAGATTAAATAATTGCTCTGTTTAATTACCTTATATTCCACAACCAAATAGCATAACATGATCAATTAAAATCCAAGATTACCATTTTCCATGTCAGCAATTAATGCAGATTTTAGCTCCATCACTAACTTGTTCAGGTCCAACAAAAAATCTTCAAATCGTCCGATTTCTATCTCATAATCGGGATAGTAATTTACCAACTTGTCCTTAAATTTGTATAATTTTAGCCACAGATGTGGCACGAGTTTTGGGAATTTGGAGATCCAAAACGACACAAACTTGTTTTCATTGAACTTATATTGGTTGTTGTCGTCCTTATCAAAAATATCTGTTAGTTTTTCCTTCATGTCACCCTTAATTGTTCGAATGTGTGAGATTTTGTTACGAATGAATTTCAAAAGCTGTACCACTGATTTCTTTTTTAAAGCAGCACTGTCATCCTTTTCGTTATCAAGCTTGTATCTGTCTTTGCCATTTTCGTCCAGCTTTAAAATGTTCCAAAGCTCTGGACCAATGATATCTGTCCAGTTTTTGTTCCCAAGAACTTGACCACTTTCTTCAATCAAGCTTTGAACAAGTCGTGCAATTTTAACGTCATAATTTTGATTAGCACTTGGTAAATTTGAGCTTTTCACATCATCATTTCCTTCTCGTTTTGCTAAATCTGCCTGTTTCCGTTTTTCCACTTGAATGTTTTGTAAACGTTCCACTTCAGTTTTGATAACATTATCGTATGCATCCCGGAGAAAACTGGAATACGTAATAGCATTCCAACGATAAGGGCCCACTACAAGTCCCTCGAGACCTGCAGCATTCCTAATTCTTGACATATCTATTTCTGCCAGAAACAAACAAACAAAATGTTTTACTGTCAAACTTCTCAGACAAATAAAGTTAGTCATTTTTCATTTGTTAATCATTTTAGTGTATATAACTCACCTAGTAATCGTATTTGTTTTGTTGTTACGCTTTCCAATATAAAGTCTTGTTCAAATTTATTCAATAGATTTTAACTCACAGTTCACTTAAATAGTATTGATATCACAAAACCAAAACAAAAATTGAAAAATATATTGGCAGAACATTATAACAAAAAACACACAAATATGTCTGTTAATCAACTAATGTAGAAACAAAATCTTCACAAAAAAATTCGTCGACTTGGAAAAAAACAAACAAAAACTGTTCAGTGCAACATGTGTTATAAAAGTTCGTTTTGACAAAGGAGTAAATATCGAGCTCAAGTATTTATACCGCGATACCACCAGCTGATTCATCTTCAACCAAAAAAGACAAGCAACACTATGCGATTGTCTATTGTAAAAGTTGATCTGAACAAAGACGATTTTAGTGCAAGCTAGCACATATATTTAGCTGTATGCAATATGAATTTCTTTTTATTGTATGTATGTATGTAGTATGGGTGTAATAACAATTAAGCTAGTCTAACAAATACAGCAATAAAATGACACCAAAATATATTACGAGAACGCAAGGTAAAAAATTGAATGAAATATTTGAGCCTAGTTAAAAAAATTAAATTAAATATTAAATTCCTTCCCATTTTTCCATGTACAAACCTTATAAATTGTCTAGAAGTTTCCATTAATATTCTCCAATCAATTCACTTATCTTATTTCGTAGTTCCATCTAATATAAAACGAAATATGCCTCCTCTATTTGCTTCTCTCATTTGTACTATTCTATCAAACACATTGCTTTCACACCAATTATTAATTAAGTACATAGCCATCTCATAATGTCCCTTCACTACACAGTTTATTACCACTTCGATCTAATTGTCAAACCTTAACTTTTTGCACATACTCTTCAACCAGTCAAGGTGAGCTCGTGATATTAAAGCGAAATGTAAAATTTGATTGAACGAATTTGCATCCCTGTGATTTACTCATAAATTTATCAAGAGTCTTGTCAAATCCCACATGCCGTGTTCAAAAGCACCGGATGAAAATTTAGCCAATTCATTTGATTCGGGAAAAAGTTGTATGTATCTTTTATTGATTTTCAAGCCATTTAAGCCACACTCTAAGTCTGTTCCATTTACCCAATCGTTTCCCCTAACTACTATACTTTACTTCCATGAATACCCCAATGGAAAATCTAAGCATTTCACAACTCTTCTGATCATCTGGTTTACCAAAGTGCAATAAAGTAACGAATTTTCTCATCCTTTCAAAAACTCTCAAAATCTCATTTTTCTAGCACACTCATTATATAAGTATCTCGCAACAAAAAAGTCAGCATACGTTAAATGCCTAAATGTAACTGATTGATTACAAGTGACGATGTCCATTTCACATAAACTTTCTTCACTTAAAAATTTCATGGCCAGTAGCTTTCATGCTAATTGTGTGCGGAGAAATGCAAAATTAGTTGTGGTACTGCTCATATAGTTTAATTTTAAATTTTTTTTTCAAAATCATTTTATTTCACGTAGAAAAATAGAACATGTACAATGTATTACTACTAATAATAATAATAAAATTAAAATATTCAACATTAATTTACCATTTGTAAATTATGGATCACTTTTAAATTAGCCGCACAGTTTTGACATCAAAAATAGTACGGAATTTAAAAAATAACAATTCAAATAAACTTAAAATTTGAGTATTTATTCATAATATATCTTCAATTTAATTAAATAAATTTTATTTTATATCAGTTTCAAGCATAAAATTTCGACTCTTTAATAAAAATAATCTTAGCAACCTAATCCATACTTTTCACTACTTTTTATAGACATAGCTGAGATATTAAATTAGTCACTTCCTCGACAGTCCTATTCATTTCATTAATGCAGTTTAGCTTACAATTTTGTTGTTCCATAAATTCCATCCTTTTACAGAAAAAGTAGTTAATCTCAACTTTTCCTTCTTTTTCTGCTAAACATAACGCACAAAGCCTCTCCTTGTTTTGAACATCAATTTCGCTACCACATTCTACCAAACCTTTAATAAACTCAATATCATCAGAGTGTTTAACACAATGATGAAGAATCGTATCACCCTTCTTATCCAACTCATTAAAATTCACCCCCGCATCCTGAAAAAGTACTAACGACTCTTTTCCTAAATTTGAACCAAAATAATACACTGCTTCTTGTAATGGCGTCAAACCTCCAACCTTAGACTTTAAATTAATATGCGCAAAGTTCTTACTTGTCACAAGAGCCAACGTTTTATGATAAACTTGTACATTTTTCAAATCATGTTTTACCTTGCAATGAGGATAAACACAACTAGCTAGTTGAGTAACATCGTTTGATGATTCAACTGGACAGTGTTGCCAACTCAAATCTTTTTCGAGACACAAAACACTTTCGCCATTATTCGACCTTTCATTAACATCTGCATTCAGTTCATTTATTAGACACTCTTTTAGCGCAAACACCAATTCCAAACCAAGACCAATTTTTCTACTCTCTTGAATTAGCGGAAGTGCTAGTAGCACACTTCGTCCACTCTTATCCTTACGTTTAATTTCACTTCTATTCTTCCCAATAACAAACCTGATGAAATCTATTGTATTTTCTACAAACTTTTCATTATACACTTGGACTAGTATTGTAAGTGATTGTCTTTGTGTGATTCGATCCACTATACAATGTAATATACCACCACCAGCACCACCGCTCCCGTTATTTCTCATCTGAGCTATTCTATCAAATACATAAGCACCGCACTTCCGTTCAATTAAATATCGGGCTATCTCATACTGTCCGTTTTGTACAGAGTACATTAGCAACTCATATTTATTGTCTTGTGACAGTTTTTCACACATGGTTTTAAACCACTCCACTGGACAGCCATATATTAAAGCCATATGTAAAACCCAATTGCACACAATCCTATCCCTTTCTTTTATCCAAAGATTAATTAAAACTCTTGCCAAATTCCACATGTTACATTCGAAAGCTCTCGTTAAGCAAAGTCTTACTCTTCTATTTGTTGGGACACGTTTACGTTTATGAGTTTTTAACCACTTTAAATCAGTCCAGTCTTCCACCTTCCCTAAGTACTCATCCACAAATTTCCACAGGGAAGGCCTTCCCGGTGGATCCCCTTTTTTGGGAGTGTCATAATAAGTAAAGCATATAAGGTCGTTAAATAATTTTTTGGGACACAAACCTTCCATTTCCCCGGTTTTTAGTACTTTCATAATATACTTGGCAACAAGGAAATCTGCGTACTTCAGATGAATAAATGTAAGTGGCTCAAAATTTGTGATGATGCCCATTTTATGATAATTTTCTATCGTAAAAAATCTCATGCCTAGTGGCTGTGGAAACTCGGAGGAAACTTTTGGGAACAAATGAACTAAAGCCAAGTGTGTGTACAGCTGAAGATAAAGCTCACATTCCATTTTAAAGTCTTCCTCATCAAATATTGCCATACCTTTTTTCTCCCTGTACATGATGTTAAATTTTTTATGGTAAAGGGATTCAAACAATTGTATACCTACACCTTTTCCATCTATCAAAGTAAAATTACTCATGTTTTCCTCGTGGAGCTCAACAAGCATGCTGTAGTTTAAGGGAGAGTCTAAAAAGTTTGCAAGGTCCTTATGTACGAGAAGCTTTAAACTAAAAGCAAAACTATACTGTTTAATTTTTTGCTCAGTTAAGTTTGCATTGTGATTTGCTCTGCAAGCTTGTTTATAAAATGAGATTTTTTCTCTGAATGAAAAAGGTAAAATACTACAATAAGTAAAGTTTATATCTTCTGGCTTTGGCAAGGGTTTAGTGGAAGTTATCCATAATCTAATTACGGGAAAATCATTTTGTATGATTTTCAAGGCTTTTAAAACTAGCCCTAAATTTCCACTGGGAATTTCGTCTAGACCATCTAATTGTAATTCAATTTGTGTACCTTTATCACACTTTCGCTCAAGCCATTTATCAATCAAGCTTCTTTCATATTTATTATTACACTCTAGTATTCCCAAAATAACAGATTTTATATCCATCTTAGAACAGTCTCTGGTTTCAACTCTTTTCTTCAAAAGATCGACAAAATGTCGGAATGGACAATATATAACTAAGCTACTTTTCATCATTTTACCTAAACTTAATAATTGCTTCGATTTTCCCATCCCTGACTCCGCAAGAAAATAAACAGCTTTTATATTTTTCCAGTAGACTCTCAGTAAACATTCACTTTCTCCAAAAACACCAATTTTACGGATGCTCGAAACTGGTTCCTTGCCACATTTATTGCAAAAATGTTTAAACATCTTAGTTTTGGCGCTTAGTTGCAGTACAATTTCTGTTTCGAAAAGAACATCACGTTTTTTGAGCTCTACTTTCAAACTTGTCGCTTTTTCCTTTCCATTTTGATCGGTAAAATATAATCTTCGTCTTAAATACACACCTTTGAATTCTGGATATTTGTAGTTAGCACAAATTATTGGCTTTCCCTGTTTCAACAACTTATTCAAAATATCGCCTCTTATCTCCTCCAACATTTCACTTTTATCCTGAAAAATGTCTTTAATTTTCATATCCCTACTTTGAATACACACCTGTCCATTTTCAAAAACCCAGTTTTGCTTTTCTACCGACAACTCGTTTGCTTTTATTGGCGATTCGAATAATTCTTTTGTCAAATTATTTTCTATTTTAAATTTTCCCACTACTTCTTCGATCTTTTCATCCTTTAGCTTATCTGGATCACAAAACACGATCACTCTACACTCACAATTCCTACAATATTTCCATATCTTGTCATTTGTAATATTATCAGCAAAAATTACGACAACTTTCTCAGCTGTTGTGGACGCTCCAACATATTCCAGATTTTTCTCGTTTGTGGACGCGTGAAACACAGAAAAAAGAACGTTGTCCTTTGAATTTAGCAAAACAGTAATGAAATCATTTTTATCCAAAATTTTGACTAAATTTGGAAATCCTCGAAATTCTAATGAGCAGCTTGGTCCTTTAAATCGTTTCAAAACGTTCCCTGTAAATAATAGTAAAAATATTAAATCTAGTTATCCTTCAAGATTCCATTTTTGCATAATAAATTAAAATTTAACAAATACCATTTTCCATGTCAGCAAATAATCCAGTTTTGATCTCCATCTCAAGATTGTTGATGTCCATTAGAAAATTCTGAAGTCTTTCAACTTCAATCTCATAGTCAGGATAATAATTCACCAACTTGTCTCTAAACTTGCACAATTTTAACCACAAATAAGGCACAAACTTTGGAAATTTGGAGATCCAAAAGACCACAAATTTGTGGTCATTAAACTGGTACTGTTGGTTTTCGTCCTTGTCAAAAAATGGTAACAGTTTTTCTCGCATCTCATCCTTGTAGGTTCGGATATGTGAGATCTTGTCACGAATAAATTTCAAAAGCTGAACCACCGATTTCTTCTTTAAAGCAGCACTTTCGTTATTTTCTTTGTCAAGCTTGTATCTGTCATTGCCAAATTCATCAAGCTTTAAAATATCCCAATACTGTGGACCAATGATATCCGTCCAGTTTTCATTTCCAAGCACTTGATCACTTTCAACAACTAAACTATGTACAAGTTTGGCAGTTTCAAGATCACAATTTTGATTTACACTTGTTAAATTTTGGTAATGTTTACCAGTTTCATTTTGATTTACTAACTCAGCTTGATTCCGCTTTTCCACATGGATATTTTGTAAACGTTCTACTTCCACTTTGATAACATTGTCATATGCATCCCTAAAGAAACTTGAATATGTACCAGCATTCCACCGATAAGGACTTGCCACAAGACCCTCAAGTCCCGCTGTATTGCGCATTGTTGACATGTCTAATCCCGTCAGCAACATAAAAATAAAACATTTCACTATCAAGTTTTAACAAAAGTGTTTGATCTCTTAATATTCCGTTTATTTAAATATTTATATTTTACGATTGCAGTTTTTATTATTAAAATGTTATCTTGATCCTATTATTTATTTTCTTTCTACTGGTTTCTAACAATTGTAAAATATTTACTGGATTACTGCATAACACTGCATTTAAATTATAACTATATTATAAAACAAAGAACAAAGTAACTCATTCGATAACAAAATAGAAAAAAGTAAGAAAAAGAAACTAAAATTAAACAAAAAAATCACCTTATACTTAATGAGCTCTGACTTGGTCAACAAGGAAAAAACTATTTTCAGTGCAACATGTGTTGTTAGAGTGTGCACTGACAAAGAAGAAAATATCGAGTTCAAATTGCTTTGCCGCGGTACCAGCAGCTGATTATTTTTAAGCCAAAATAAAACACAAGAAACACAGTGAGCTCTTCTACTTATGTGGTTTATGTGAACAAAGGAGTAAAAGCAAAAATGTAAATTTAGATATATGCAGTCTGCATTTCTTTTTTAGTTTATGAATCCATGTAGTGCGAGTCTAGTAACATTTAAATCAAATTTAAAATAAAACACGGTAAAATATATAAGTAAACAAGGTTAACATTAAGGTGTATTATATCGTCATCAAATGATTGGCATGCCATTTCTTGCACAAATTTGCATGTGTATAATGGATTGTCTGTGGTAAAAAAGCATATGATTTACACAAGCCATCGCTCTTAGTAGTTTAACATAAAAATATTTATATGTGTTCCTACGTAACTAAATGTCCAGTATTGGCTACATTTGTGATATATCAACTTTAATTTCATGCCCCAGCTGGAACTATTATTTCCATAAATTACAATTACAAATGCACGCAAAGTGAATTCATCCAAAATAATAAAGCATCAATTTAAACTACGAACTTTGCGTCTTTATTTTAGGAGGATTATCACAAATCTTTATGAAAATGTTATATAAATACTTGTCTTCAATTTAAGAATAAATTCATACTTGATTATAATTTAACGCATGATTATTCTTTTATTAATTGGAATATCTATTAAGCAACCCAACTACAACCTTGTGATCAATATCTTATGAGCTCAACTCAACAATAGCTGTTCGGTTTAGTAAATTTCAGTACAGTTACTGAAGAGATTGGGAAATTCTTTAAAAATTAAATCGTGATATTTTTGTACTAACTTAAAGTATATAAACAAAGTTTACAATATATATAGTGCAGTTTTAAATATTAGTACAATTAAAAGTACACAATTTGTCTAAATACCGTTTGCCAGAACCGAATGTACAGATGAGAGACAATATTAAGGAATAAATTATTAGTCTAGTATTTTAATAGTTTGATAAATGCAAAATAACATGACAATTTACGTCACATACTTTTATTACGCACAATCTATCATATAATACAAATACAATAATTACTAATTTGTTTGCTTGAATTACTCATTTAATATTTTTATAAATCACCTTGAAAATGTTAAATGAACAAAAAATCAGTTGTAAAATAAAATTTATATGCTACTTCTAGTTACAAAATCTTTGGTACAGGCACATCACGTGGATACATTGTTTGTGGATCTTGTAAGCGCATAAAATAATATTATTCCACCACCACAAAATACATAAAACTGGTCAAACCACACAGGAAATGAGATCGAATTTAAATCGTCCAAATCGATTTATTAAAGTCATCGAGCTTTCCCCAGTGTAAATTTTACAGTTCATTCAGTTTGAGTTTAATACAGTTTAGTTTACATTTTTGTTAAACCTTTATTCCCAGTTTTTCCCGGGAATAGTTTTTTATCTCAACTTTCTCCACTTTCTCTGCTAAGAAAAAATGACAAGGATTTCCCCCATTTTAAACAAAAAATTTGCTACCATACTTAACCAACAGTTTAATAAACTCAACGTCATCCAACTTTTTCACACAATAGTGAAGAACCGTATCACCTTCTCCAAGTAACTCATCGAAATTAGCACCTGAGGCTCGGCAATTCTCCAGCGTGCCTCTTCTTAAATTTGAACCAAAGATCACGCGATGATTGGCCAAACATATATGTATGCTAAATTATTAATTTCGAACCATCGTTCTTGCTGTTTTTTTATGGACGAATCGTTTGTCGGAAGGAAAGGTATATGAAATGAATTTGGCATAATCGACATGTTATTAGCACAATACTTTGTAAGACAATACCTTTCAAATCATCGAATGCTAAAGGCAAAGAACTACTTGCTGCCTTCACCAAATTAAAATTTAGATTTAAATTAAATTAAATTTCGGATTCTTTTTTATCCTTCAGTTTGGTACGCCATTTTGAGTTTCTACATAACCACAATTGCAAGCGTTTTAACTTTCTTCACTTTCTCTAATATTTACAGAGCACTCGGATTTGGTTAACACTTAATCTTGCAAAAAGTTCATTTCATTTTAAAACAAATACCTCTCATTAAATATTGCTCACAAGCAGTCTCTTGCAGCTTTGAATGAAAATGCACATTAGCCTCAACAGTCTCAAATT
>JAQFZG010004711.1:0-11344 GCA_034695465.1 Entomobrya nicoleti
TATTTAAAATGCATGTAACCGTCAATTGACCGTTACTCCTGTACCGTTGAACCGATTTGGCTGAAAATGTCTAGCGATTGACCCCTTGACCTGAGGAGTCCGTGTGCCAAGTTTGAAGAGAATCGGTTGAAGGATGTCCAAGTTAGAGCGCACACGGACGGACGGACAGACGGACAGACAAACAAACTAAAATTATAACTACGATAAATCGAAATTTATCTACGTAATAAACCGGCAAAACATGAGGACTGAAGTAGCTTAAGCTTTTTAATCGTTAGAATGAACAAAAACACAAAACTGTATCATGTTCCGCAATAAGCAATCAAATTATGAAAAAAACCTTTGACCTAAATTGACCCCCGTGCCACTGGGGTAGATATTTGAGCAGTGGTATAATGATGAAAATTGGTTAGTTTGATCTCCTGTATTAGATTCATTTCTAAAAACACTTTTTATGAACCATGCAAACAAATCATCCCCCTTTACCCCGGGGGATGACCCCGGACACAAAAACTGAATAATTCAGGTGTCCCTTAATCCTGAGGTAGACGCGTACAAAGTTTGAAAGGAATCTGTCAACACGTGTCGAATAAATCTGGAGACAGACAGACAAACAATTATGACAAAATTCTAAAGCAGCTAACGCCACTTTGTGTTGGCATTCCTATTATCTGTACACCATGAAGATATGCACTTATACTGCTTGTTTTTAAGTTATGCCGTTTCTTCTGTTGTATTAAAAAGTGTTATATGGATACACCTACACTCAACAAAAAATTGGCTGCATGTTATCTCAATAGCAAGCTTGATTACTAGAATAGGGTGCATTAAATAAACGAAAAAGTCGACAATAATAAAAATAAGAAGAGCGATAGGAACAGCATTAATATAAGAATTAGAGAAAGGCAAAATCTCTTATTTGTTTCTTTCGACCGGTATTTTTTTTTGTAAAATTTGTACAATGATGTGCGCATCAATAGTAGTCCAAAAGTTTCCAAGCAAACTAAAGCATTTGTTCACGTTTTGATGAAAGTAAAAATTCATTTCCTGGCTACTGCTGGTAAGCACACAGGCCTTCAAAATCCACAAACAAAATTTAACGGTTGAAAAAACGAATGGATGGTTTTCCTTTTCTCTCATATTTATGTATGCGTGTATATTTTGATCACATTTGACTCATACTCAACTTACAAAAATGGTATGTAGCATGACAGATGGTGTTTAATTTATCGAAAAATTAAACCAGGGGTTGGTCGAATGGAAATATTATTTGCAAGAAATTTAGCAGCATAAAATATAAACTATTCATTGCCTTCCATACCATGGTATATGTAGCTGTTTTAGGGCTAAGCAGAAAATTCTCTGTATAAAAACATTTTAGTGTTTTTTTGTTATAAAAATAATACGAAAGATTAGTTAATTTATTGTAAAAATACTCCAAAAACGGCAATTTCTCCAAACAATCGAAATGAAGTGCTTTTTCTGCTCACTTTCTGTAGTAGGCTCAAACCGAAAGACTAAAGTATCATTAGCCAAAATTTTAAAGCATCTTAATTTGATGGAAGTCAATAGTAAATCTCAATTTAATGTAGTTTGTTGTGACCTTTGTTCCAGCTTTGCCAAACAGTTGACATGTACAATAATAGATTTCCAAAAAGTCCAAGAGAATCTCAACGATAATTTGAATTTATTTAAAGAATTAATTAATCTTGATTCAAATGGTGTACCATTGGATGAAGGGTTAAAACGACATCAGAGGGAACAAAAAAACCATGGAGGCCTGAACAAACTACCAACTCCAGGGAATGAAGCAGATACGCAAGGTAGCAAAAAAGTTATGTGAACCAAATTAAATTCAACAAATACATTAAACTTAGAATAACAAATAAATTAAATAAAGTGATAAAAATAGGCACGGGATTTGTAGTGGAAATGTGTTTATTTAAAATAACAACCAAGCTTTCGAGATTATCTCATCTCTTCTTCAGGGTTAACGATAAAATGGAAATTTTTTCATAAAATCTAGCCGTCTAAACATTTCAAATGTGTTATAACATGAATTTAATTTTTTGAATAAGCTACTAGAAGTTTTCTTCTTAATATGGAGGTAAAAAAAATTCTCGAGGGTGTGAGCCCAAGAGGAATTGATTGAATATCCGTTGTTTTTGTTCATAGTATTTGGCGTGCTCTGAATATATAAACTTTCTTTTACTTTTCTCCTAATAGTAAATAAAGGAGATTAAAATTAATAAAAATAAAAACATTCACATAATTAAAAAATATAAAGCATCTTAATTTAAAAAATAGATTACAAAACATTTTAATACAATAAAATTAATTTAAAAACATCTTTCCAAGATTAAAATTAAAATTTAAAATATACCGTAAAAAATCACACAAATTTAAAAATTAAATATTATAAAAAAAATGCTCAAAAAATTTAATCTATTTTTGAAAAGTATTAATAAGTATCATTACAAGTATACGTTCAATAAGTAATAATAAAACTCTTTTTATAAAAAAAATATTTCAAAAAGCATTACAAATCATTATTTAATTATTTCAGTCGTGTATCCGAATTTCAAGGATGAAGCCACACCCAACTTTGGATTACAACCAGAACTCGCTCTATCGAACATTGATGCTGCCTTAAAACCAAACGACACCGAAAAAGTACAAAACGAAAACAAAAAGACTCCGCAATACGGAACAGTTTTTCTTTGCTGTTACTGCGAGCCTCCAGATAATCTCCGGAGATTTTACATCTCTAAGACGCAACTCGACCGACACAAATTTTGTGAGCATCCCATCGAAATATTTAAAAACATCCAACCAGATGACTGGTCTGGTGAATTTGAACTCCACCTGTTTCGGTTTATAAAAAATCAAGTGGGTTCCCATAAAATATTCGTTTTGAACATAAATGGTTTCCTGTACTCGTGTAAATATTGCTGCTATAAAACCTCTTCGAGTAAATTTGTCAGTAAAAATAAAATGTTTTTACATCTGATGGCAAATCATCGAGAGAAATTCACTGATGAACTTGAAGGGTCAATTTCTGATGAAATGAGGATTTTAGAAGAAAGACTGTATTATAGGGCACAAGGGATGGATTATAGGGGTGAGGATGGTAGCATTTTCAAGCCAGTTAAAAAGTTGCCCTATTATGACCCGAAAAAGTATCCTACTGCTTGGTGGCTTAACAAGCCGATCAGGAAAACAAAAAAGAATGCCAAACGTTCATCTCAAAAATCCACAACAGCTAAGAAGTCGCCGAAAATTTCAAAAAGAAATTTCATGGAATCAAAATCAAACAAACCTACAGAAGAAAATGAGTGTATGCCATCATCCAACTCGTTTACCTTAACAGTGAAAGAAGAAAGTCCAACTTCAATTGTTTCTGGAGATAAAATTCCTTTCGATGTGAAAACCCCAAGTATTTCTCCCAAAGAAGAAACAGCTTCAAATGATGATTTTTTTGAGGCAACTAAAATTTTTCCCAGTTTTTATAATCCTTCAAAACGTGAAATAGACATGATATAATAGTGATATACTTCGGTAAATATGAGAAAGTGAAAGGGAAAACCTCTCATTAGTCTTTTTTGGCACTTAACTTTTCTATAAGTAGTTTTTACATCTGCGTGCGTACGAATAGTGGTCGGCATATGAAACTTATACCAATCGAAAGGTCGACAAACATTTTACCGTGCTTTCAATTCGAACTAGCTGTCCATATTTGATATGCTTACTAGAGTACAAAATCCACAAACAAAGTAAATGGTAAAAAAGTGGGAGGTTTTTACCTTTCTCTTATATATAAATAAAATTGAAGCTATTGGCATTTCGCCTAACTAGCCATAAAATATTATGGGTTTGTCCCTTGGGCTGCATAGGGAAAAGGTTTTGGTTGTAAATTTACTCAAACACGAAATGAAAATTGAGAAAGCTTATAGTATTGTACATAATGGAGATGAATAGGAGATTCTTAATTTTAATAGGCGATTTTTATACCACCTATAAATTTATTCTAATTTAGGAACAATAAATGGATGTAAAACAAGCCAGGAGCTTACTAAATGACAAAAATTGTATTTTATACGTTTTCTCCACATAAGCTGAGCTATTTGCATATATTGTTTTAAGTACAGTATATTTCAATTTGTTTCGTAGGGTTTGTTTGGATAAATTTGCATGTCTTAAATAAATTGCGGTTTGTTGCATGGTTTTTATCATGCACTTGCCAACCAATTAGGTTAAAGTGGGTTGATCTCACCTAATTAGCTAAGACATTTAATATCCTTAAGAAGACAATTTCTTTAATTTAAATACTTATTCAAATTTCTGAGCAAGGATTGTGTTCTGGGCAGTATTGCAGTTGTAAAATAATATTAAAACATTCATAACTCTGAGTAGAACGTTTCAACTTTATAAATGGATGTCTTTTGTTGTATGTTAATTTTATCTTATCTTGATTTATATTCATTTATGGGGAAATGCTTAGGAGGTTGTTAAGCATTGTGTTATATATCCCGTTGTAAAATAAATCATATTTTACTTATGTCATTATTATGAAAATTACATAATAACATTATTATATTATTTTATTTCAAGCATTAGTTAAATTTAATAATGACAAATATCCAATTTCGTACACCATCAAGCATTATTTCAAAATTCACATATGATGACACTCATTTAGTTGGAGGAAAATCCAGATAAACATCGTAATCGTAATTAATTAATTAATGTCAAAAATACCGTGTAAAAATAACGGGGGAAAATTAAATGTGAAATAAAGTAAAATGTTTCTCTTACTTTTATATATGCAAATTTAATTAGTATGAATTTTAAACCATTTGTGGTGATGGTATTAAAAAAATTGATAAACTAATGGTTTACAAGATACATGCTCCGTAGTAATGGAAAACCCCTAATTGTAAGTTCTTTTGCAAGTTTGTAATATATTGTAGCTTACACAGTAGGTTTGTGATGTAGTGATGTATGTATGTACGAGTAGCAATTATATTTTGGTGTAAGCCGCAACATGTGTGTTCAATTGAATTGGCGGAAAGGCTTGAAAAAGTGGTAAGACCAATATAGTGGCAAATTTAACGGGAAAATGCCATAATTTCAAATTCTGCTTCGTTCTGGTTAAAAAACTTAAATGTGATGTAATCAAAATTAAAGTGTGCAAGATAAAAAGCAATTCCACTTTTTCCACGTTATAAATTAGATGCATTGGATAATAATCTTCTGTTCATTTAAAGTTGCCATGAGTTTTTTAACTGTATTAACTTTTGGTCAACAATGGCAATATTATTAATTAAAATGTTAATTAATTTCAATATTTTCTTATAATAAGCGCAGCTGCCGTTTAAACTAGTTGTGGCTTTATGATTTGCAAAGTGACACTTTTTCATTTTAATGTATATCTAATTCAGCACTGAAACTGAATATATATGTACTTGTTAGCCAGCCTCATATAATAGCAAAAGGATGCAATTCCACCGCAACACTAAAAGTCTCGTGATGAGGGTACCCAATGAGGTCTGGAATATAAATGATTATGCAACGGCGTGGTTTGCCGTTTTAGTATAAAAGCTTTAGAATATGAAGCATGAACTTTATAGCATTTCAAAGTTTCTCAGTAAAAACAGGAAAAATATTATCTGTTAAAATGGGCTACGTAAAATTCGTTTTTCTGTGTTCTGTCCTAGTTGCAGTTGTCTGTGGCGTACCATTCCGTCAGGATTTGGACGATGATGAGGAAGATATTGGGAATGATGATAGGGGTCCAACTTTTGACGACTCTATTTCTGACAACGACGTAGATTCCGATGCAATGGGCGATTATGAAGGCTCACGACAAAAACGACAATTTGGTGGGGAATTATACTGTTTATATTTCAAAGAAATAACTACTGATGTTCTTAACTAATTTTGGTTGATTGGGTGGTGATATAGGTGGACCATTTGGAGGGAGACCATTTGGAGGGAGACCGTTCGGAGGTGGACCATTCGGAGGCGGGTCTTTTGGAGGTAGACCTTTTGGAGGTCGACCGTTTGGTGGGGGTCCTTTTGTTCCCGGCCCTAATGGTGGTGGACCTTTTGGCTCCGGACCTGACGGTGGTGGACCTAATGGCGGTGGACCTGATGGTGGTGGACCTGATGTTGGCGGACCTAATGGTGGTGGACCTTTTAGCCCAGGACCTGATGGTGGCAATTCGAATGGCGGCAAACCTACTGGCCCAGGTTGGAAGTGTACTGATACAGCCAATGGATGGAATTGTAACAAGCAGACCTCCTGGCAATCGGGGTCCCCGCAAGGATAGTTGTACGTGGTTTCGGCAACCGTGTTAGGTTTTAGATTGATTAAAAAATTTTGGGCAAATTTGAAGGATTACTTGTTAAAATATTAAAAAGTTAAAGGTCGTAATTGTAATGAAAGTAGTCATAGTCATTAAAAATAATAATGTCAAAATTATTTCTCTATTTTGAATAAAAATTCGAAGTTAATATTTATAATTTATAGCTGAATATATTTGGCATAATATCTAGTTTTCATACAAAACGATTTTAAATAAACGGATCTTGATGAAATATATTTCTTGGGTAGACTCCTAAAGCTTATCAAATTGTTATCATGTTTCCTTACTGGCATTGTATTTTTGGGAGAATCTTAGCAGTTCTTGACTACTACATATGTCAACCAAAGCAACGTTTAAAGTAAGTTTGATACTGAGTTTTTTTATGTTCGTCGCGTAAAAATTTCCATGTTTATCGTGTATTTGAATATAAAAAAATCGCTTCATAGGAAACTTTCGTAATCAATCGTAAATGGCCGCGTAACTTCTGTAAAATGTTTTAAGCGTTTTCTGACCATTAAACAACTATAGTAAAAGCAAGCTGTACAAAAGCCCAACAATTTCATGAGAACTCATTTGTTTCAATTTAACCAACTTTACCACAAAACTATACGGAAATTTACACAAAGTCAAATGTGTCTTAAAAACTGGTATATAAAAGGAGAATTTTTTAAATCGTATTTCATACTTCTTTTTATGGTCTCATCAATAAAAGTTGCTGAAAAACAATTCATACTTACTAACTCGAGCAAAATGAAAAGAAAGATGCCGTTTTTTCATCAATTTGGGATTACATTTGCCATTGTCATTTGTAGAACAAGCTTCGCAACTGGTGAGGCAATCTTTTTATATAAAACATATAGAAACTAAATTGGCAATTCATTTGAATTCGTTTTTGCAGGGTTACAATGCTACCACTGTTTCTATAGTGACAACCCGTTACTTAAGAATGCAATTGATTTGGACCCGTCCTGTCCTACTGGTAAAATGAAAAACGAGTCGCTCAAAACTTGTTATTCCGGCCAGCAGTGTCTTAAAGCGTCTTATAAAGGTGAATATATTGTTCACAGTAGAGGATGTGTATACTTAGGTGGTGATGGGTGTGATTACTCCAACGATGCAATTCTGGTGAATCTTCCTCTTAAGGCGAAAGACTTCGCAGGTGGTTTTATTGAGTCTGCAAGTGCTTGTGTTTGTGACAAGGATAAATGCAATGCTGGTTCATCGGTGTTTGCTTCCGTTGGAATTGTTACATTTTGGACAACTGTATTAAATGTTTGGTAGAAACATTTTATCTGATTGTTATTTTTAAATATGATTTTGAACCTCACCAATAACTCAATCATGTTAAAAGGTTAAAATCTATAAAACATCTTACCAAGTCTTTGCACGCCCTTCTTCCTGCATATGTAAATAGACATTAGGTACATTATTAAAATTAAACATTAAAAAATATAATTTAGAAATTCTTTCAAATTGGCAAGATATATTATATTTGTTATTATTTATTAATTTTTATAACTATTTGACGACTTTACCTGGAATTTCAAAAAAGGACTTGATTTCAATTGAATTCAAGCAGCATGGCGACGGACATGAATCAAAAAATCATAGCAATGAGCATACGTTTATATATTTATTTATACGTCGTCAGTTTTAAACAGGGGATTCGCACAGCAACTCTATAATAAAGGTGAACAACATTTAAACCCGAACTAAATATTTTACTTTGGATTTTAAACCTTGTATTAAATACACTACATAAATGAGCAAAGCATTTTCAGTGGCATTTAAAACAGATATAATATACCTTTGGGAAAATATGATCTAACTGTATGCAAAAAATATTAAAATAAGTGGCCGCATACACATTCAAGTTACTCTAAACTTATTACGACAATATTCGAATTTTATTCTTTATTATGCAAGCGGTTAACTCAACATGATTATATTCTGAAACTAGAAATTCAATTTATTCTTGCGATTCCACAAAAAATACATTGGCTATTGTATGTTTAAGCAAACAACAGATGGCAGCATATCAGCTCATAATGGCCATCTGAGCACAATGCAATGCCGGCTTAATGTTCTTATGAGAGTATGTGTAACTCGCCAACTTGTCCGAAACTCCTCTCTTAAGAACCTTCTGCATAATGTTCAAGCCACAGCCGCAATTGTCGTGCGGATAATTAATTCTCCGATGACACCACACTGGCTGGCTGGATTTACTCGAAAAACCGTAATTGGCCACGTAACTACTCTAAAATGTCATTTTTAAAGCGTTTTTAACCAAAAAACAATTATCGTGAATGTAAGCTGTGCAAAACTATTACAATTTCTTGAGAAATTGCTTATTCGTTTCATTTTAACCAACTTCACCACAATATGGTTTGGAAAATAACAAAACAAAAACAAATGTTCCTTTAAAATTGGTATATATAAGAGTAATACTTTACTGCATTTTACACTACATAATCTGCTCATAGCAATGGCACCTGCAAAAAAAGTCACATACAAGTTTTATCAAAATTGAAATATGACATCATTTAAACAATTTGAGATTATATTTGCCCTGGTTTTTTATAGTATAAGCTTCGCAACAGGTGAGACACGAAATTAAATAGTATTTCTCATACAAATATGATTAGAAAATCAATTAAATTTGTTTTAACAGGGCTACAATGCTACACCTGTTTCCACAGTGATAACCCATCACTTAGGAACACACCACACTTCGACCCTTCCTGTCTTACTGGGAAGATGAAAAACGAAAGTCTCAAAACTTGTTATTTTGCCCAGCAGTGTTTCAAAGTGTCTTGGAAAGGTAAATATAATATTATAAATAGAGGATGTGTGATCTTTAATGGTCATGGGTGTAAACACTCCAACGATGTGGCTTTACTGGAACAAAATAATCCTGAATGGACAGACTTAGCAGGTGGGTTTTTAAAGTATGCAAGTGGCTGCGTTTGCGATAAGGACAAATGCAATTCTGGTTTAACGGTATCAGCTTCAGTTGAGCTTGTAACGTTTCTGATAATTTTACTAAGTATTTTTTCAAGAAAATTTATTTAATTTGAAAAGTTTTTGAATATGATGCTATAAATATAATTCATTTTGTTGTTGATTATCACATCTAAAATCTAATTGTAAATTAATAAATTTGCTTGTTAAGCATTCATGGTAAAAAAATTAAAATTCATAACTAAAATATTTACAAATTCTTCATGTTGTCTCATTGTCACATATGTCAATATACTAATGCACAATTTGAAACAATAAGCGTAAATATATGAAGCAACATATAGTAAATCAATAATTTTATCTTTTGGTTTGTTTTATAAATTAAATATATTTCCCGATGATTATTAGTGTGGGCTGAGTTACAACAGTACACTGGAAAATCAATTTATCATCATTTAGACAAACTTTTGTGATCCATGTATTCGTTTTGGCCCCCTTAGAGGCTAAAATATTTTGGAGCACCTGCAACCAGGACCACAATCATTCACATGACTATAAATAATATCTGTTGTAAACCAAATTTAAATCTTTTTTCCAGTTTCCCAGCATTGTGTCAATTAAACCACAACCACACACAAAGCTTTCCATGCAAATAAAAAAGGATTACAGCTGAAGCAAGTTATATGTTTTCACACTTGGTGGAGTAATATGCTTTTAAATGTAAGTTGCCTTCTGTTTAACTAGCCATGAACATCTTTGTGACTGATCAGTCCAGTACCGATGGCTAAATAACGTTCTGTACATTAACATTAATAGGGAGATCATTAATAATAAAATATGAAAAAAAAATTAACGCATCCAAGCAATTTATTACAACACTGTATTTAAAATACTAGTTTTCGAGTTAGATTTTACAAAATCGTTTAAAAACGATATTGTTTTTAGAGAACAAAAGTTTTTTTTGGCACAAAACGATCATGGGTTTGTGTTCTGAAATGTGCTACTTAAACTAGACTGATTCCATATTTTTATGCGGTTTTTATATCAAATTCTAGCTGTTCATAAGCAAACCTATAGTTCATCAGAAAAAATCCAACCACGACTTTTGCTAACCGATTAGAGATGGTGATTCAATGAATTTAAGAATTCATAAAGTTTTCAAATGTTTTGCTACCATTAGTTTGAAATTCGCCGTAAAGTTTCCATATGACAAAAATGACCTATATAAGGGTTATTAAAAAATTATGCATTCACTTTACAGCAGTAGCGAAAAGGCAAGCTCCTAAATGGTTTCCATTAAATATTCTTGCATTATTCTTATCGTTTTGATTTGTACGATAAATTCGTCATCAGGTAATAAATACTTATTTTAAATGGGATTATATTAGTAACTATTAATTAATTTGTTATATATTTTATTTCACAGAGTCACCGTTTGGCTCGAATTCTGGAGGTTTGAGTCGAGATGGATCCAATTTTGAGGATGGGCTTAAGACCGTTATCGACCAGCAATACAAAGCATTGAAAACGATTTGTGCTAGTGGCGACGTCAAATGCAATTCTGGTACATATGTTTCTATGTCATTTGGACTTTTTGTCTTTTCATCAATATCAGTGTACATTCGGTCTGTGTAATGTACTAATTTCAGAACATACTAAAATATTACAAAATATTCTTGCTTAAACTAGTTTATATGACCAAATCTGATACTTGCAAATATGTAAGCATATTGACTGATGTAATAAAAATTGGCCTACTTCAGATCTTTGTCATTGAAATAAATATTTGATTTACTAAAATATTGTCAACTTAACTGAAAACAATGTACCTTTAATTTTTTATTATTCACTCATTTTGTCCTATAATGAAAAGTTTTATATGGCACATTTTAGTACGACTTACGATGGTCAGGAGAGAAATATGTTGCTCTATTTTCATGAAATGTTAAATAAAATGTATACACGTTTATTCTCATTTTATACATTTCAAACAGAAAATTATTTATTTTCAATTA
>JAQFZG010004712.1:0-11342 GCA_034695465.1 Entomobrya nicoleti
TTTACTGCAATTATGTTAGTGTCGCTTTGTAGTGTTTTGTTTATTTTTCAAATTGGTTGCTTCATATACAGCACGAGTGAGTTTTTATTGAAACGTTGGGATGATCGATGTATGCAATGGCGGGGTTTTAGGGGAACCATTTTATGTCGGGAAGTAAGATGTTGCCGACCTTTGATGATTAAAGCTGGAGATATTTCGGTAATAAATGGAAGCCTAGCGCAAGGTTATCTAAATGCCTTATTATTGGATTCAATAAATGTGTTGCTTATTTGTTCCAGCTACTGGGGTTTGGTATAAGAAATTATTTTAAGTTGTTTACCGATTTAAATTTCATGTGTTAGTTATTATTTAACGTGCGTGTTTATTTTGTAGTGGATATCATGTATCTAAACTTAAATGTGAAGTTTTAATGAAAGCCATTTTGCTACTTAATTTTCTTTTGGGGTATATTCAGAATAGGCGTTTTCCCTTATATTAACCATTGATTCGACTGAGCCATACTATATTAATTATTCTAAAAGGTTTATTTGTCATTATTCTCATAATAAGTGTCTTCAAATTTCAGTGGATGTACTACAATATATAGCGGCTTAGACAACATTGAAAGATAATAATACATCATAATAAAAAATAAAATTGTTTTTATAAGAGTACAAACGTATTAATTATTAAGATGGGCCAATCGTATTGTTTTATTTAATTTTGTTATTGAAATTTACAAATACTTAAATTCCTCAGACATATTTTTGAAAAATGCATTAAAATGTATAATTTAATTTATAAAGTTGTCTACACGTAAACTAAAAAGTATTTAAATTAACACACACATATTTCTAACGAATCAAACGATTTCATTAAAAATGCTAAAAATAAAGAAATCATATAAACACTAAATGAATAAAAAGATCATGATCTATAAAAATTGTAAAGTATAAATTACAGATACCCGATGTTAAGTTAATACATCTTCGACTAAAGCATACTTAGTTAATAATGCTAAAAGATATTTGTTGCAATGTACATTTAAATATTGACAATTTTTTGGAAAAACCTGTTAATGTAAGCTATAACTAGTTCGTATATTCAAGCCGATATGCACTATAATGTACCGAATATTGATTTACTACAATAGCACTTCAGGTCGAATGATGCTTGTTTATATGTAAGACAAGCTGCGAATTTATTGTTTGCATCTGTACGTTGAATATTATCAACTCGATTAAATCTACCTGCAATATTGTCAAATTCAACTAACGCTTCGTACCGAAAGTTCCCTGGATTCGTAATCAACGAAACTAGGAAATCAGTCGTAAGATTATTACTTTGTTTATAATTGTCGTTGCTAGTAGAATAGTTTAATGTTGCGGCAGCAATTACTGACGCCACTTTAAGTTGTGCACATACTGAAGGTAGCTCCGAATTTATATTTTGAACAACTGCTTCAGCAGCCATACGAATTATTGTGAGATTTTTGGTGAATGCCACCGGTGGTGTGCAGGCACAACAATCTTTGGGGATTCCAGCGTCTTCACAAGTACGAAACGGCAGATTGTTTAAAAGACTGAGGCCTCGCAACACATTAGATTGTGATTGTGCAACACTTGTTGATGGTGCTATTATTGGGGTAGATTGAGTTGTCTTGCTTGCTATGGGAATGGTGTTCAGAATTTGTTGAATTGTTGCATGAATGTCGAATGGTGTTGTCAACTGTCTAAAAGTTCGAATCAGTTGGTCAATTAAAAAAACCTAAAATGTTACGTGTATAAATATTACGTACCCTATGATACTTCCATAGTAACTAAAAACTATCTACATACCTTGAATTGTATTTGAGTGCATCATTCCAACGTGGAAATTCAGTTAAAACCGAGTTTGGTAATTTCATAAACATTGTGGGCAATTTATCCTCGTACCATCCGGGGGCTGTTATTCTAACATCTTCAAATCGATAACCGTGATCACTCATGATGAGTAAAAGTGTGTTGTCTAATAACCCTTCCTTGTGTAATTTTAGCAACGTGCTTGATAAAACCAGATCTAAATGCTGCACATGGTTGACACCGCCATGCGTGAGGTCAGTCAACCAAGTTGTGATAAAGTATGGAATTCCTTGGGATTCCGTCAAGTTGGCCAAGTCAACAATGTAGTCAAGTATAACTTGCTCAGGACGTTTGTACCCAATGCAGTACACTTTCCACTAAGCAAAAAATGAGGTTTTCAGTCAAATAAATTATTCGATAATTTCAATAGCTAATTATTCTTACAGGGCCTTCATATGCTGCCATCATCCAAGGCCTTAGATACAAGTCTACAGGTTTCCGTATGAATCCAGTTTTCATGTAGTTGAAAATTGCTATGTCAGGAGAATCTTCCAAATGAGCAGTGAGGTAATTTCTTTTGGAAAATTCTTTCCAGATGTAAGGGCAGCTATCTTGAGGAAACGCTCTATTTTTATAACAAATTTTGGTAAGCTCTTTTTGAGAGTATGAAGTCATGAGTGGTATGAAATTGGGAAACGTGTTTTCACCAACTGTAATGTAAAACAAATAGGCTTATAGTTAATTGTTTCATAAAAAACTACGAAAGGTTTAAACAGTAAGCGATAGTGTGCAAACCTTTTGTGTATCCATTCATTTCCACGGCTCCTAATTCCCTTTCCAATAAAATTTTACTGCGAGGCAGGTGCCTGTGGAAATTTAAACGAGATGTGGAATCAATTCCAATGAGAAGCACATTTGGAGGACGCTTCGTTCCCGTTTTCCACTTGCACGTAATATTTTCGGGGTTCCCGTTTTCACATCGCTTCCAATATTCCAACTTTTTAAGCAGTGCTTTATCATCAGTAGGAAAGTTGGCAACGAGGTGAACGTTTTTGTATAATGTTCTTTCCGAGGAAGGTGATAAGCTTTTGCAAGTAACACGAATAAAGCTACTTTCGGGTTGAGTTTCCTTTTTCATCGGGTGACATATTTGTGAGTAGCTGTAATAAAAACATGCTGAGTGTTATGTATAAAAAACATTAAGCATGAAAATGTCGCTGTTGAATTGGTGATCTTAGTATTACTTAAAACGATTATCAGCATTTTCGTCAAAATTTTCTTCGCTTTGATTCACACGTATGATAGTCTGATAGCAACATGAAATGTCACTAAAGTGTTCGTAGCCAAGCTCGGGGAGAACGTCTTCATTGATAATTATGCTCTATTATAGGACAGAAATTAGTATATTGACATTATGATATTTTAGAAATTATACTTAGCGATATGGTACCCATGTTTAGTTCTTACTTGACCTTTCACATAAGTAAGATTTACTCTATTGCAATTGCATTTAAATGGGGATGCTTTTTTCCAATAATAAGCATGATCACTGGAATCCCAAATATTAATATCTGGTATCCTACATTTCTCATTATCCACTAAAAATTTGCCCTTTGAGAGTTGTTCTGCTGACAAAAAATCTAGTAAACATGATATTTTAAGTACAATAGCACTTGTTATATCTGAAAACTAATGAATGTTAAATTGTATAATTTGTGCTAGTTTATTGTGTACAATTTTTGGAAAGATCCATGTGGATTTCTTTTGTCCATACTCTTCTAAAAAAATCATGTGTAATTCTATATTTTGAATAATAATCAGCTACAAGGGCTATTCCACAAAATATTCCAAATTGACACAATAACCGAAAGTGACTGGTACCACGAAAAACCTTAAACAACCGCCTATAAGGAAAAAGTCTGGCAGTTTTGTGAAAATTAATCATACTGTTTATTTTAATAACTTGTAATGTGAATCAAAGAGTAAGATAATTTCACAGTATGCAATGTTGCTCTTCAATTGTCGGACTTTTGTTTGTCTAAAACCCTTCAATGTACATTATGTGTTATTTCATATTAGTTTATCTGATAGCTCATTAAACTGATGACATCAATTAAGCTGCGGTTAACTAAATTTAAAAATAAATAAAACCAATTTCTCGTTGCTAAATTAGAGGTTGGACGGTTGAAATACTCCCATTAAACACGCCAGACATAATGGGAACAATTAACATAAATATAAGGGAAAACGCTTTCTACCTAACAAAAAGACTACTTTTCCACGCTATTTTACGTCAAAATTTCAAAAAGTACAAAAATGGGACTGACTCTGCATTTTCAGTCATTTTAATGGGAGAGTGAGGTATTCGCTATTTTCTTTCTCATTATCGGAATACAATATTACAAATATCAAATATTAGTTTCACATATTTTTGGAGCTTTTCAGTAATTTTGTGGGTCGCTCGGAATCTCTTCTAATCCCCAACCCACCAGTAGCTGCCAGACTTTTTTGGAGGTTCATTTAGTTTCTGTTTTTCAGAAAAAACGTTTGTGGGAGTAGTTTTTTCACATTTTAAACAATAAAAAACCAACTTCTTTGGATCTTCCGTAAAACCGAATCCAAAGGTTCTACGATTTCTGTGATCAATGCCATTGCTTGAAACTGAAAATTCCATTTGGCAGCTAATTTACTTTGAGTTTTGCAGGACATGCAATTCCGTAAGCACAATAGTATTCACACACAGCTTTGTTTGTAAATTTCCAATAATAACATTTCTGCTTCTCTAGTTGAGTTGAGTTTTCGTGGTGTCAAGAGAACACCTTCAATATCAGAGGCGGATTCCGTCATTTTTTGTCTTTCCTCTAACTGAGTGTGTTCTCAAACGAATGTGTTTTTAAAGTACACATAAAACATGAATCTCCATGCAGCTACAAAGTCTATATTTTATATGGTTTAGATACTAAAGTAAGTAAGAAAATAAGATCCATTTATAAGTAAATATGGATGCACAAGCTTGCCCTACCACAATGAAAGGTATGGTACAGTTGTTCGTTCATCATCGATCTGCTAGACTATCAAATTCCAAAACCTTTATATCCCAATAAAATGACTGAAAATGCAGGCAGAGTCAGTTCCAATTGTGCACTTTTAGAAATTCTAACGTAAAATAGCGTGCAAAAGTAGTCTTTTTAGAGCGTAGAGAAATGCTATGCCTAAATATAAGTACATAAAAATACGATTTAATTTCATGTTAATTTTTATGACTAATTGACTAATTACTGATACAATGGTAGAATAAGTAATTTACCAAGACTTAATTTATTGGGCTAATGTTTGTTCAAAAAATTAAGTATAGAAAGATGCGTACTTTTCACGAATTTTACTCAAGATTTTACCAGTTTTAATTGCGTTACATCTCAATCCAATTCAGAAGACGTTTTCTCAATACTACAAAACTCTTGCCAGTCAACACTGCACTATTATAATAGTTACTTACAGTAAACTTTTTACGATGATCAGTGGAAGATCAATGTAGCGGAATTCCGCTACATAATAAAATAAAAAATAAATAATTTAGCCTTAAATTAACACGTAAACGTTTAAAATTACGTAGTAAATTTAGCCCACGGTAGATTTTTTTGCTTTTTACACTATATATTGCAGAAAATTTAGGACTTTTAGAATATAACCGCAAATATTTTCAGAATATTTTAAAAAATGCATGAAAAGGTCCAATTTTAGGGCATAAAAATTATTCCTGGAGTCAAATTATAAGGTGGAAAATTTCTACGACTATGTTCTAAAAGTCAAAAATTCCTGCAATTTATGGTGTAAAAAGCAAAAAATCTACCGTGGGCTAAATTTACTACGTAATTTTAAACGTTTACGTGTTAATTTAAGGCTAAATTATTTATTTTTTATTTTATTATGTAGCGGAATTCCGCTACTGATCCTCCACTGATGATAGCGTAATTTGGCGGCAAATGTATTTATGGGTTTGGACTTATGGAATAAGGGGTTTTGAGGTTGAGAGGTCACTCAGGGGGAGGTGTCTTAATGTACGGGACGCGAGACGTAATTTGGAGCTGAATTAAGAAACTTTTAACTAGTTTCAATGGAAGTAGTATAAGCTAAAATTGTTAGGACTATTCATAAACTTGCCAAAGTTCATTTTTACCAATAAAACTAGAAGAATGTAAATTTTGCATGGAAGCATGAAAGTATAATGCTTATAGCTTATACTACATCCTTCTTCCATGTAAATTCTGAAACGTGAGTACCAAAAGCGGCGAATGATGTGATGGGATATGGGGGTCTGAAATGCATTCCATTGTGATTAGCTGTTGACCCTGTGTTATACTAGCTGAGCTTCGCCTTCAGCTACGTAATAAAGTCGCATGCATTATACTGGACATGAATTTGAAAAAAAGTTGTATGACATCCAATATAAAAAGGTATTCTTAAGATACAATGAATGAAATAGAAAAAAACAGAACACATGAAACGAGTCAAATTACAAACGAGTGTATAATGTGGAGTATTTATCTCAAATTAAGTACAAGGTACAAGCAAAAAATTCGTACTTACAAATGCTTTTACTAACCACAAACTCCAATCATGCCATGCAAATGGAAACATTTATAAATGTAATATCACGATACGTAAAATTATATGTACAATACAACTTTATCTGCCTTGTAGATAAAAACTCAAGTCAGTTCGATTGGAAATGTAATTTGTACATGGTTATGATTACTTGTAAGCTAAATACATGCAATATAAAAGACTCATTTATTTGAGCAAGTCATCTTTTTTAATTGCAATAATAAGTATATGAATGCCAGTTTGGTATGAAGTGTTGTAGGGCTGTTACTGGAATTAGCTAGTTTTCGGCATAAAAGTCATACGATAAAATTTGAAGATTTTTTTGATGCATTTCAGTACTGGAGTCAGGTTAGTACAGTTATTACTGGAGACCTACGAATCAATAAAAATAAACTCGGACACGACCTTATTTGAAAATTTTAGAAGACGTCTTGTTAAAGCAACAAAATGCAAAGCAATGAACGTAAGCATATACATTAATTAACGCATTAAAATTTATTTAACTAGAACAAAACAAAAAACTTATGTAACTATGTAATTATACAGGGACCGAAAACGGGGATAAAGTAATTGACTTTAGCAATAACGTCAACTTTCTGGGCCCACCCGTTGGATTTGAAAAATGCACAGAGTTTACCACCGAGTTCTGTCGATATCCTGACAGATTTCAAACGGAAGCAAAGCAAGCTTTGGCACGAAAATTCGACGTCTCCGCAAATTGTATATCTCTTTCAGTTGGAGCAACTGAATTACTTTCAATCTGTCCTAAATTTTCTAAGTCCTGCGCTATCATAATAACTCCAGGTTTTTGGGAATATCAATATTTCTATGAGAACTCTCATGGAAATCAAAGCTGTTTTCCTTACGAGTTAAAGGAAGAAACCGAATTCGAGATTAATGTATTGCAGCTTTCAAGCCAAATAAAAACAACTGGAGCAGACATATGTTATTTAGCTAATCCTAACAATCCAACTACCTCGAGACTTGACAAAGAAAGTATTAAAAAACTTATTTCAGAACATGAAAAAGTGCTTTTTATTGTCGACGAAACGTACTTACCGTTTTCGAAAGATTTTATGATGCAAACTTTGTCAAACGAAGCCTCAAACCTTCCAAACCTTCTTGTTGTTGGGTCATTTTCAAAAATATATGCTTTACCTGGTATTAGGCTTGGATATGGTATATCTTCGGTGGCTAATACTGGGCATATATACAAATATTTACTACCTTATGGTGTTCCGTCATATTCTTTACGATTACTACCATGGTTGTTAATGCAAGAAGATTACTTATACCACACTTGGGATATGTATGATCAATCTAGAAAATATTTAATTGAAAATATCAAACACTCGGTTGACCCAAAAATCAAAGTTTTTGATAAAGGTACTGCATTCGTTCTATTGAAGTTTGAAACTTCTGACTCGGAAGATTTACTTAAAAAATTAAAAAATAAGTCTTTGATTGTGAGAAGCGGAGAAGAATTTTCTGGTTTAGGGCCGTGCTTTTGTCGTGTTTCATTAAGAAATATTAGTGAAATTATTACTTTCCTCGAAGCTTTAGGAATTAGTTGTTAAAAACAAAATCGCTAGAATGACTGCTATTGTTTTAATACGCTTAATAGTTTGTCCAAAATAGTTTACAACGAAGAATCTTTATTACCATAAAATATTTTAGTAAATTAATATTCAATAATTATTAATAAAAACACTTGTTTGGGCTGCTAGTATCTGATTACGTACCAAAATACGTTCGTTTTATATGATTTATGCTAGGTACCCATACGTTTAGCATATTTTTAATTACACGAATATTTCAAGCTGTTGATAGTTAATAATTTCGGATGGTGTCAGCAAGGTAAACTTTGATACTAATAAACTGATATGTTATGTAATACTCTTGAACATATTATTCGAGAAATAAAAAACATTTGTAATACCAAAATACTGCATTGCTTTTATTGCGTCATAATTATCGAAACTTCCATATATCAAATACTAAATATCTTTAAAAGACACTTGGGTGCTTAACCTTTATCTATATATGCATGTTTGTCGTAACAAATTGTACTTCTGACAAATTTAAATTCTGAAGGACTGCGAGTATGCAGGTCTCAATCTTTCTGGGTAGTCAGGAGTGAATTTCTGAGTGTTTCAAAAGAGAATCTGATGTTAGGTTTATGGCATATAAGAAATGAATTTGATGTGCGTGTGATTAGCTTGATTGTAATTATGATTAAAAATGTAAAATTGGCTATTTCTTCTCAAAAATTGACTTCCCAAAAATAGCAATTGTATGATGTGAAAAATAAGTAGAGAATGAAACTCAAAATGTTTAAGTCTCAAAAATAAAGAACATTAATTTATTTTAGTTCTTTTTAAGCAAAGGAAACGAACAAGCTTTGTCCATGACTGAAGATTGAGAAGTGGAAGTAATATTTTAGAGACATAGGTATTAGTATAAACTTTTCAATGAACAATGTAAGCTTGGGTTAGCATTTTTTCCAACCTACATTGATGGTCACGAAATCAAACATTTAGGTTAAGAGACAAGAACTTGGCTTAAAAATAGAGTCACGCACGAAGACAAAGTTAATTTAACTAATCATATGTGTCTTTGTCATTCAACCACATCTTTTTATACTACTATGCTGCGCTCACATCCTTGCTCGTTCTGCTGTGTAACTTGCTCCTATTACCTTATACCTCTGTTTCTATTACTGTGTACCCTTGGTCCATTTACTGTAGACATTATTAGCATAGAGTCAAATACAACAAGTAAACTTAAACTGGAGTGAAGCCTGTACATACATAACTTACTTTGTTCACCGAATCACATGTAAATTAGATACCAAAGTTTCAATGCATTATAATTTAGCTAATCACTAAAAAGAAAAGTTATGAAGCATCAATATCATTTACCTAATCTTGTCTAAAACTTATGACAAAAATTAAATAGTGTTTAAAATTACATTATACAAATCACAGTGAAATACTACGTATGAACAAATTCGTTAAGGGCGTTGGTTAGTAAATGGCTTAAACATAGTGTCAACTCGCTATAATGTTTTACACTTTTGACAGTAAAGAGTAAAGACGCGCATTATCTAACCTAAACGATAGGAGAAAGCACTTCATAGAAGCATTTAGAAACAGCAAGATTGATGTTATATGTGTTAATTACCAAGCATATAGATGGTATAGATAAGACATTCAAATTTTTTAGAAGCATTTGACTAATTTAAAAGAGTTTACGAGAATTGAGAACTTATGAAGGTTGATGAATCTACCAATAAAAGAATATGCTCTTATTTTCATTCTTTGCTACAATATATTTCGTTACAAACAGAATTGTTTTCGAAGGTTAAATAAATAATTTTCCAAGTATGAACAAATAAGTAATAATTACGATTATTAGTCAACGTAGGTGGATGTTGTTTTTTAACTTTAGTGTTATGTATTTGAAATCAGACTATGTACGACTGAACTCAGATAGCGGTGAATAAAGACCAAGGCATCACAATCATCACAATACATGAAAAAGATGATTTCATCGACTGATTGATTAATATTTAGTTCTAAAATATGGGAAGTCATATGAGTCACTCGTTTGTCAAAAATAATTTACTTTTTTGTATTATCTGGAATACACGAAAGAGCGAGACTACACTTGAAGTTATGAGTACCATTCGGTCCTTCAAAATAAGAAACTGTTATGCATTGACATGACGTTTATGCAGTGTAAGGATTAAAACTTTATAATATCGATGAGATATCGGAGAAAAATATCTGTCCATCTGTCGATCAATTCATTTTTTTACCAAACGATTCCGCTGATTTTAATGAATGTTATTATGAAGATTTATATAGTTCACAGGAAAAAAAGTTAATTTAGTACAAAATTCAATTCTCCAGGATCATAGATAGGTTAAGTCGTGGTTTTTGAATAGCTCAATTGGATCAAGTTTGGTGTTAGATAGCTCTTATTAATGAAGGTGGCTTTGCAAAGTTTTAGCAAACCTAGCCCAATTCTTTCGTTCCCAGTGGTTCTTTAATGTCATGACGCAAGAATAGAGTCGACTGCTTCTCACTATATCATCTTAATCGATTGTATGGAGACGGAGTTTTTTAGTCGACCAGAAACAAATAACTTCCTTATGGTCATCACAGGCATTTTATAAGCTTACTACGTATCGGCTTCATGAGTCATGTTTAGTTAGATTTAGTTGGGTTAGTACGGATGGTAGTGTTGGTTTGTATTAAGTTAGTTTAGGATTAGTATGGATGGAAGTGTTTGTTTTTGTCAACTAACAATAAGTTAAGATAGGTTTAGTACTGATTGAAGTGTTAGGTTATGGTTAATTGGGTTAAAATCGATAGGGCCTAATACTGACAAAAAATGAATAGATTATTTCCGACTAAATTCGATAATCGAAAGTCAACAAAATTCGAAATGTCGACAACATAAATTTCATCTAAAAGGGTTCTACTAAACCGATAAAGTTAGCAAATTTTGACAATTGTTTTTATGGTAAACAACAAAATTTTACAAATATAATTCCATTAATACGATTAAGCACTAAGACCAATTTGACTCCAGTACAACTACCCATAAGTTTGACATGCACTGCTTAACGGTCAACTGGATTTAATATTTTTATTTATCTGACACGGGAACTAAAAAATGTCTCTCAAGTTGGACGTCAAAAAATAGGTTTTCTAGTGTAACTTTTAACGTAGATCTCGTCTCTGAAGTTATTTTTGTTTAAAACAAAGATTTTAAGGCTCAATTTGTAGCCATGGTTGCTTCAACAAGCGCGCGCAGCAACAAGCAAACAGCTGAGCTGACGCTCACTACTCTTTTTTTTCTCAGAGCGAGCGCAGAAACAAGCAAAGAGTTGAGCGTGCGCTCGCTCTG
>JAQFZG010004713.1:0-11342 GCA_034695465.1 Entomobrya nicoleti
ATTTATTTTTCGGGGATTAATTGGGGTTAATAAGGGGGAAAACCCGTCCATTTTAGACGCATCAGAACCATATTCCCTTAATTAATTAGTTCAAAGCAATTTTAGAGGATAGGTTACATGTGGTTTGCTATTGTTGCTTATAATGTGTTTACCATCACCCTCAATTCGAAAAGTACAACAAAATGGTTTACTTTATAATATTTCATTTTACAACATTTTAGAGTTAACTTGCATAAGATGTTCAAGGTATTTCAAAATCGAAGCAAAAATATGTAATATAAATAATGGAGCAAAGCAAAACACTTTACGTAAAGCTTTTCCTGTTATCTCAAAATTAGACTTTAATTGTTGTGTATTGAATGCTATAAAATGGTTGACATATCCATGTAAGCACACTCAGAGTAAGGTACCAATTAACTAAATTATTAATAGTAAATTTCATTAAATTATGTGTTTATAACCATTCTTTTCGGAGCTGGGATGGCAATGGCCGGTAAACATTTTTGTTTGCACTTATGTATTTAATAAAAAGCGGAAAAAATATATACTAGCAAGGCGTGCTCCGACTGTTATAACAACTAGATTCCCTTTTTGGTATTTAAAAAAATAGCGTTACTTTTGATGGTATAGCAAAGGATGTACACTAACAAAGTGGGAAAATGAGCTAAGACGTCTATAGCCGTAAACATTTTTGTTCGCTCTTACATATATGATATATACAATAGCTACTGAAGGTACCTTGGCAAAAGCATGCTAAATTATTGTCCATTACACTAAAACTATTTCAAGTAAACATATTACATATAGATAGCAATCAAACTTCTACTGATCATCATCACCAACAAATGGATTAATTTCAATAGTAACATATACTAAAGCTGAAACTGATAAATTTTACTATGAACTACTCAACGAAAAGAGTATACCTGGCTCGAGTAATTTTGCACAATTAACTCACAGTTACCAAGAAGATTTTGTTTAGTGGAAGTAAAATCGAAGAGCAGACAAGATTCCTATTGTTGAAAATCTATTTCATATCTTAACAACTTTTTCAAATCAAAACTGCCAAATCGAAACATTAAATCACAAATCTACAGACATTTATGGAATTGAATTTCCGATTATTCTTCGAAATCCCAGTTTAGGTATATTTTCAACCACAAAGTTTACAAATTGGTCTGCCACCAAAACACGAACGGATCTAATCTGGATCGCCAAAGAATTAAAGCCGTTTACGATCCACGACAGTGAGTCGCAGGTTACCCTTAGCAATTACTCAAACCTGTTTAGAGATGTGTCATGCCTTCAAGTTTACTTGTGCGACTTTTCATCAAAATCAAAACCCTGGCTCAGCGAAGTAAACATTTACATATTTCAAGATCCTCAGTCGTCCGCGACCAAAAAACTCCCCGAGAATATGTTATACCGGGATGGAAAATCTGGTCCAAAGTCCATTTATCCAGTAACAGTTTTTTTCTTAGATTTTTCAAACAAATGGAAAGGTATTACGTACAAAAGTGTTTACAAATTTGATTGCAACAACAGTCCACGTGGTCTTTTGCATTTGATACGTTCCAGAGTAATCCAAAACGTATTTCTGGAATTCATAGTGGAAAAATCATTGAACTATTTCTAGTAAGTAAACTCGAAATGCTGAATGTAAAGTTCAGCAAATTTCTGCAAATATATTACTCATTTTTATCCAAAAAAGAAAAGTGTATTATTTTGGCTTACAAGTAGACAAAATCCCATACGACCTAACAAACTCGAATGTACAAAACGTTGCAGAAGAATCGCATCCATTTCCAAATGAGGAATTGTTTTGGGGTAATACTGTCCAGTCAACAGGCTATGCTGGCTTTGGTGTGTACCGACACTTGAGAATGTGTGAAAACAAGTATCGTCGCACCAAGTCTCATTTTAATAAACCTTTTCCGGATGAAGAAGAACGAATGTATCATGCTTACGCGTATGTTTTGCAATCCATAATGGAAAACTACACGTACGTCGTGGACCAAAAACATGGCAAAAAGTGTGCAAATGGAAATATTGAAATACAGAGTTTAAGCAAATTGTTTTATGCTAGTATAACTGGAAGGGATATAATATAAAGTGCACAAGAAACGACCAGGATGTCGCATCTATACGATTTATCGCTAAATATTTCACTTTCAAGCAAGTAACTAGGTGCTAAACCCGTGCAAATTAACTAGATTCTAAACCTGTGTTAATTAACTAGATACTAAACCCATGTTAACAAACTAGATACTAACCCGTGTTTATTTATTAGATGCTAAACCAGTGTTAATTTACTAGAGGCTAAACCAGCATTCAAACGTTTGATCAATGCTAAACCCTATAATAAGCCCTCATGATAACACATATAAGAGCTTCTGACCAATGCTAAACCCAATGATAAACATTCATGCTAAACCCCAAAGGTAAACCCTGTACTTAATCCCTGCGCTTACCCATAAACAAAACAAAATACTAAACCCAATGATATACCTTTATGCTAAACCCTCATGGTAATCATAATGATAAACCCGTATGATAAATCCCTTCGGTAACCACGTATTAACCCCCTATACTAATGATTCGTATAGAACCACAATTACCTTTAATCAACGCCACTATCTATGGATGCCTTGACAAATTTTTTTTCGACTTGACATATCAAGTGATACATAATTGAATTTTTAAGACGTTAACTTTATTTTTTTTATTTTAATACTCATTAAACATTAAGAGCCCAACGTTCGCTCGAAATTTAATATATGGTTGTGTATTGCTCAATGTTACCGTGACCTTAAACATAATAGCTAGAGAACGCCAAACATACCAATGCACTTTCGATTGCTGCAAGGATCGGTTGAAAAAATGAATCATTAAAACTTATGTATATGTTGCAAGTCTCTGTATAATTTTATGACTGCTCCTGAGAAATATGGCAAAGCCGAAAATTGAGTTTACCTCTAAAACTACTGTAAACTTTAAACTTTTGATGTTTAAAGGTAGAGATGATATAGGATTACAAAGGAAACAATCCTGAAACGTAAAACGACTTCCGTCGTATACTTATTGCTATGCTGATTTTTTTTGTTTTTATTTATATATATTCTTACATTGATATTTGGATAGGATTAATATGGATATGCTTTTACTTTTATTATTTTATTTATTTGTTTATTTTACAGTAAGCATACCTACACGTAGCTAAATATTCATGTGATTACGCATCTGTTGCGTGTAGATTACAAAAGTAATTGTAAATTACCATACTACAAGTACCATTTTATGGCTACGTTTATGTGTTTGCTGGAGACATTGTTTTTTATGACTTTGCTTGGGGAGACATGCGTACGACGAGCATCGTCATATCCCTACTTATGCCTATGTATAATGTATGAGCTCATTGTCGCCTCCGCTAACATTTAATTCATCAATTTTAATCATTTTATTTTCAGTGCAAAGTTCTTTTTCTATGTGTTACTAAAAGTGCTTCTTTCACTTGTGCTAAGGTATTGTTCCTATTGCCACCCAAAAATATTCATTAAAATGAAATGTTGCCTCGATAATTTTAATTTTTAATTGTAAACTTGCGTCAATTCATGACGTGTACAATGAACTGAGGGCACAATCGTGCTAATGCATAGTACGATTAGCTGTAGTATCAAAGGGGAAGATTGAGATCAACTAAACGAGAAAAAATTAAAATGTGCATCACCAAAAATTTCTCAAATTTGTTTGATAACACTATGTTATATATACATAGATGGATAGTGCGATGTAGTACCCTAGTGATAACGTAATCAATTTATATCCGTGATTTGACTTGATGCTGTAATTTTAATTTTCAACAAAAAAACACATTTATCATTAAACTTGACCTAAAGTCATTTCAACCGGTGTACTGCATTGATAATGGGATTTATGGTTATTAGTCTCAAGTGTGCCTGTCCTCCTCTAAATAATAATGTAATGAAGTGAGCTCCTTAGCTTCTTCTTATTTTTTATGAACGCACACCTGAAAAACTCAAGATTTTCTTGGTTAACCTTGTGTTTGCAGTGCACCCATTTGTGACAATGCGATAATTTTCTATAATTTCATAAGTGTTTCATACATTGTAATTTGATAAGTTTAGTATAGCCCCTGTTTTTACTTAATATTTATGATTTATGAATTCAGATTTTTTTTTGCATGGCACTACAATTATACGTGTTTATGAATGTCAAAACAACTTAAAAGAGAAGAAATCGAATTAATGAAAAAAAATGCGTCTAGAAGCAAATAAGGTAAGCAAGGTAAAATCATTAAAATGTTTGTTTTTAGATTAAAATATTTCAAGATTTCTTAGAAGAAAAGTTCCTCTTCGACTGCCAAACAAAATTGTCCCCATCGTAAATAAATTATTTTAAAAGCGCATTTTCTTCATCTGCTGTAAAATCAAGATTAGGTTGCCCCGCTTCATCATTAAGTTGGATTAACTCGCATTCATCTGCTATGTGTCCTTTTTTGCTGCATATACCACAAATTCTTATTTTGCGCAATGATATACAAATAAGTTTGGTATGACCAAACTTTCTGCAGTAATTGCAATAATTACGCCTTGGCCTTCTTTTCTTACGTTTTAGAATTGTCTTTTTGAGAGGAATCTCGGCTTCCTTATCAACTTTCTTAGAGATTGAAAATCACTTATATTTTTTCAATGGGATTTTTAATGTTTTAATTGATTGCGATAAGGGTCTATTTTGATCTGAAACCATCTTCACTGTCTCTGCAATTGTATGTGTCAACAGCTCTTTTTTGGGTAGAGCCACAATTTCCTGACTACCCATCGAAGTTTTAAAATATTGAAAAAGCTCGTTGTAATGATGGAGTTCCCTATTTTTTACTTTAGCATTATTGAATCATACGTATGCTCGTTCTCTTGCAGCGGAAGTCGGAGGCTTTTCAAGAAATCTGGCAAATATTCCAAAAATAAAATTATTAAGTTTTCTTTTCTTATCATGACTGTAAGTCTCAGTAACAGCTGGATTCCCTCGGCATTCAGAGACATCATGGTGAAGGATGTAAGGCACTCCTTGTTGGACGCGTCCATTTTTGGAAAAAAATCACAAACTAGATTATATTTTTTAACAGAATTTTATTTTAATCTTTGAACTTAATAACTGTTCGATTTCAACTGCGGCAACTATTTTAGTTCTCGGGATAACTTCACAATGTTATAAAATATTAGACGTGACTTTTATTTATTTTACCTACCAATTTTTCAATTGAACACCAGGAAACAAGTTCGTAAAACACCGCTTTTAATTTTGGCAAAATAACGTGTCTCAATTTCAAGAATTATTTAATAGTTATTATTTCGGATTTTGTCACTTGGACTTCTTTTAAGTTGAAACAATTTTGGGGCAAGATGCAACACCGTGATAACGAGCACTTTTAGATGAGACTGAATATTTAGCAGGAAAGCAAAATTGAGATGACAAACTTTGAACTGACGAAAGACAAGTGAACGCTAATGTTTAACTTACAAGTACTGTTACACAATCGATATATCAAAAAGAGCCAGAGAAGATCTTTTGGGCTTCTGGACAGGATATGTCCAGTCGTCACCTTATTTTTTTGGTATAAGAGACTGGTATTGTGTTACTTAAAAGAGACGATATCGTGAGAAAACGCGTCAGCACTTTGTAAGTATGCACAAAGATCATTCTTTTTGCTGACATGCCTAACGTCTGCGTACAGTTATAAGTGGTACATTTATTTTTATGGGCCCAAGACATGTATCAATTTAATGCAAGAAAGAAAAAGAAAACTATTGTATTTCAGCTAATAAAGTATTTCAATGCTTATCTTAATTTGATTGTGATATGGCCAGTTGGGCTAAGTAAACTTTAACTTGTATATGATGTATTTGTAAGCCAGACGAAGATGTGGATCATGGAAAGAATGTGTAATATTCCATAAATATAATCGTTGGTTATAAACAAAGCTTGGCTTAGTTTTTTTTTAGCATGTTCCTATTTATATGCCTATTTATGTACTTTGTATCCCAGAAGTGATGATGATGATCGTCATTAACACTCCGCTAATCTTCGTAATAAAAAAAATTATGTGCTGTTTTCATATTTTCATGTTTCTGTGAATGCCGGATGTAGTCCGACTGGCGACTACTAATTCTGAGTTAAGTTTGTTTTTCGTGCAGGGTAAAAAAACTAATGGTAGGAGAAGCTGCAGCACAAACAACTTTTGAAGAAGAGACTATTATTATGCTTTGGTATAAAATGCACTCTTCGTATTTACTTATGCACTTTTTCGTTTAAAAAAAAACTTTCGACTTACACAAACAATGCTCATCGTTTAACAACGCCACACTTTGGTAAACGAATTTTGAATATTTTCAATTTCAGTAACTATCTTAAAAGTTGAATGGTTTGTAATAATTTTTATTTGTAAAAGCCTTATAGAAAGAAAGAAAGAACTTGAATATATATTGTAGCCAATATAAGATATTTATGTAGATTAAGTGTTTTCCCTGAAATTGCTATTAAGAATTTCTTTTCTTTTCTTTTTACAAAGAATTGACTTTGAAAACACAAGGACAAAAACATCTTCAATACAAGGACACAATATGAAAGCAGTATTCAGTACTTCTAATTTTCCAAGTGAAAACGGTCAATTTCGGTTATTTTATGAAAAAGAAGCTGCTTAACATATTGTTAAAAAAAAGTTAATGTTAACAGAGTTTAGTTTTCGATTAAGCTCATTATGGACAAGATTCATTCGATATTTAAGAAAAATAAAGTATTTTTGACAAGTTTTTTATCTGTAGTGTATTTTGTTTCAATATGTACTTTGCTTTATGTCCTTCATTTCCCTGACCTTATTTTGTTGATGGCTGACTTCCTAACTTTGTAAATGCCCTGGTCTGTAATTCAGTATGAAATGAGTATAGAAATACATGTTCTTAGGGAAAAAAAGAACCATTTTTGTGTATATTTTTTCTTTTGAGCTGGCTAGCAAAAATAATGAGAAAGAGTAAGACGATATATAGTAGCATGTGCATATCACGCATGACAGAATCTGCTGGTGTACTTTTTATTAGTTAAAGTACGACCGACAGTCAACTTTTAGAAGATTGTATGTATGGAAGCGAGACAAGTGACCTTGAAAGTTGACTAACTGCTAAAGAGTGTTTAAACAATCGGTTTTGCAAGAATGCAGTATGTGAATGAAAGTGAGTGAAACAATGTATGCAAGTATGATGCTTTATTTTACTTGAAATTTATCAATTAGAATCTTCATATAATTGTAAATCTTTTTGTGATAGACATCTTATTTATAACTTGTTAGTTTTAAACTATTCCTCAGTGCCCACAAAACTGCTTTTATCATTGCATCGTTCTGAAACTCATTGATTTGAACGTCTTTAATAAGATTATAATTTTTAATATAATAAGGAATTGTTTTTGTTCATGCGCGCTCGTAAAAATGGATTATGGGAATTAAATCGACTTTAAATTTGTAAAAAAATTATTTATAGTGCTTTGTCACGTGTTGTGTTAGGTATAAGATGCATTATATTTACTTAAAATATTTTTTGACTAAACAAACTGAATTGTTTAGCTTTAGAGTAGCATGTTATTTTAGCTAAGACAAGGCAGTTTTTAAGACTACTTGAGTCGATTAAAATGTAGTGTGATAATATTTTTCTTTATGAAATTTAATAAAGAATGTCAAAAATGACTTTTCTTTTTAAACAAACAAAAAAAATCTTTGACAGATTTCTTTGAGTTCAATAAAAAGTTTAATCGGGAACGAAAAGTGAATATGTATGTTGAATTTTCTTTGTCGTAAAAAGATTTTTGGGGCGTCGTAAGCATTATCATAATTCAATTTCATTGGCCATTTTGCTTACCATTTTTAGCTCTCTCGTCAGCTTCCTTAAGCTTACAATGTTTCTCTAAATGTCTTCTCATACCACAATAGGTACATATGAGTTTGAACAAGGTAAGACATGCTTGTTTACTGTGTGTGTATGTTCTGCAGAAGCTACAGTACACACTGTGACCGTTTACATTAACTAGTTGATTTTCTCTTGGTCTCTGAGATCTATGATGCCTATGTGTTCTGTGTTGCCTATTTTCACCTGGAGATGAATATGATGATGAATAAGCGTTTCTTGGTATCTGCCTGCTCTGTGATTTGGATGATGTGGATGCATGAATTGATGCAATCGGTATTTCAATAACAGATTCTTAAGTTCGGGGCAATTATGACAGACCATCTTTTTACCTTCTCTATTGAGCTTTGTTCTTCATTCAATGAAGTTTGTGTAGCTGATTTGAATGCAGGTTTACGGGGAATAGGTAAAGTGGATGAGGAGCTTACTTCCGAGTGAGCTGGACTTTTGCCCGTATTCTCATTTTTCTTATCATGTTCGTCGTTTTGTGAACGCTTGGGATCATTTTGCTCATGTGCCTTTATGAAATGCCTAATTGCGCTCACCACTTCGTCCTCTTTTTTCTCGTTTTCTGAACTATAGTCAGTGATTTCGTCATCCCCGTTTGCTTTTTCTACTTCTTCACGAACATTGCATGATTCATGCGTATTTCATTTGCAGTAATGCATGCCATTACTCGCGTAAGTGTGTCGTAGTCGTTATCGGTGCCAGTAATTAAAATATTTCCTAAAGCTTGCAAAAATGTTACCTTAATCTTCTGAAAAATTGGTTGGTAGCGAAGCCGATTTAGAGTGCAGTAGTAGCTCTATACACTGCTTCAATTATGATCTTGTGTTAAATTCATGTCGGCAGTTTCTTTATGAAAACCCTCGTGCAAATAACCAATAAATTGCCTTACGATATACAGTTGGTTTCTTGAGTTCCGGCCATCTTCGGTGTTGAAATCAATATCCGGGAACAACTTGTTGATGACTTCCGAAATGATGATAAGGTACGTAAACAAACGAACCTTAGTGTCGTTCCGGACTCTCGATTCGGAATTCATCTTTGGGTTATGGTGTACTATTTACAGAAAACTGATATTATTAACGGGAGAAATAAACTTTAAAACCTAATTGCGTTCAATTGCAAATACTAGTATATGTTATGTGTTGCAAAATGTATGAGTTATCCTGGTTGCAGATGACCCCTTTCCTGAAGATGTGGTAGCCTGACGGTGGAGGTGTGAAAACCGACACGAGGAGACCACACAACCCTTTCATGTGCGTCTCGTGTGTAGGAACACGCGTATAGCACACCAGCACCTCTCGTGTATTACTTAGGACGTAATACACCACTACAGCCCAAGCTATGCAACAGCGGCTCTCTACCTTTTACTTCTTCCCTGGCCGTCGTGTGAGCATTGTCTCCGGTGGTGTTGTCGCAGCAGCACCATTGAATGTTATTCTGAAATTCGGCCCCTTCTGGGCAAAGTTAATTGTTTTCTTTTCAGTGACGTTCAGTCACTCAGGTGTAATTTGTTAAGTTAAATATTGGTTTTACTTTAAATAATTTGATCTCCCTTTTTAGTAAAATTTAGTACTTTTTGTCACTCAATAATACTCACTCACTGGTCCTGTGAAACGAACTTAACTGCATCTTCTGTTTAGAGCTGCTGGGCCCCTTGGGCGTTTTAGGTCATCTCGAGTAGACGCTTGGTCATCTAAAAATGCCTCCTTTTCCAACATTATGTATCACTTTGATGATGATGATGACTGATCGCTCGATTATGAACTGATTGTATGATGATGAGGTTATTGTTAAGTCAAGAGTGGAGAAGTGAATGATGAGTTTTGGGGATAAGCTTTTGGAAAGATGATGATGATGTGAAGCGAACAGGGATGGACTGTTACTAACCTACAATATGGTGGTGATGAGTGTTCATATTTTCTGTGCTCTTTCTTTCAGTGCACGTAATATGTCACCTTTTCTTACGTGATGATGAAGGCTGTGCAGTTTCTTGCTCAGTGTGCATGTTTCTATGCTCACGCTCTTTAACAAAGTGCTGTTGCATAACTCTAATAGGTGCACGTTTATCCTTTGTGTTGACCATTGAAATTTTTACTTTGCCCATGTTGTAGTCAACAAATTCTTCGTTAAATAATGTCATCAATTTGGATCGGATCAATTTGAACAAAAATGATCAATAAAATGACAAAAATGCCAAGTAGCAAAATTATTGCTATCCCTTCAAGAATATTTTGAGTGACTGATTCATGTATGTAGAATGACTCATTTGCTGGGAGCGCGTTTGCTAAAGGAGCTCTTGCAAATATGAGAGCCATGACTTGCTCCAAAATACTTGCTGGGTATACTTATGACATTATTGTTTTCAAAATGACCTTGCCTTTGAAAACTAGCACAACAATTGTCATTATGATGCCTATGACTACGATTATTGTTGTATACAAAAAGAAATTACTATTCTTTTCATGAAATGAAGGCTCATAATATGGGATTGTAGGTGGATTTGCCAAATTCAAAATCGGCATTCTATTCATCCATTGATCGTCAATTTTCTTAGTTGCATTTCTTATATTTGTGTTCATGTCAATAAAGATCTGATCATCGTCGCTGAACCAACCTGCAAAAATGTGATGTTTTATGCTGCCATCGTTGTCTTTTTCTTTTGGACAAGGATATGATCCTCGGATTTTTTCTCTGCCTACGAATGCTGAGCATTCACAGGTTACATCTTTTTAAGCTAAAACTTGATGCTATAACTCTGGAACGCTACGTCCACGTATTACATATTTTAGTTAATTTATTTTCCGCTTTCAGGTATCTTAGTCCGCGGAGCCAAATGTAATTAAATTTAAAGTTTAAATATTTAATTCTGGTTATATACATCAACTCGGTAATATCTTTACTTGTGCTATAATTTTATACAATAGCATAATTAATTTAGTGGCACGCTTTCTTGTTGCATGTTCCAACTCCAGCCCATTATGAGTATCTATACATGTAAGTAGCAACTCCATTTAGATTATTAAAAGTTGTTTTTGTGCAGACCGAATGAGCCACCGTTATACTGCTTTAAGCATCGAATGTAACGACATTTTACAAAATAAAATGGGAAAAAACAGTTAGATACGTATTTTGAACTGACTTTTAAATTTCTGCTTTAAATCCTAAACCCAGAAATAGAACGATTTTGTTGAAATATAGCAATGAAAAAATTTAAAAGTTTCATATTTTATACTTTTCTTACAATTTTTCATCTCACAAAAGCTCAATTTTTGCAGCAGCTCAAGTTGAATGTTATACCAACAATCAGTTTAGTTACATCATCAAATTCTTCATCAGTAGTTACGATTAATCAAATAAGTTCAT
>JAQFZG010004714.1:0-11341 GCA_034695465.1 Entomobrya nicoleti
TTATGATACTACAGGGATCATTTGATACATTGTATGCTCTGTGTAAAAAGATTAAACAATAAAACTTGAAATTAAGAATGCTTTATATTATATAAACTGATAATGCTGTGCTAATAAGTGATAAGACCGGACCGGATGTCGTTTGAGTGCAGAGCTGAGCAGATTTGAGAGTGGTGGGGATCATGCAAATGTATATACCTTTTTTGCTGCAAAATAACCTTCAACGCTGCAGCGCAAAACCAAACTTGAATTGGTTGTACGTGTGTAGCTTTAGATTTCAGATTTGTGGATTCATTCCTAAAAATAGAAAGCTTGCCAAAAAAAAATGCATATGTATTTTGTGTACAACGGTATGCATGACGGTTAGTCACTCGCCGGCGCTCGCACTCACGTTCGCATTTTTCCAAGAAATGGGATTGCCGTGTTGCATCATTTGTTTTCGAAGATGAAAACGAAGTGAAACGTTTTTGATAGTAGTAAAGAGGGATAAGGGGAGCGACGCTGGAATAAAACGTTCAACATTTTTGTAGTTTGGTGATCAGGTTGAATTTGAACTGGTTGGAGGTAACATCAAAGAAACTTTTAAAAGTTAATAATTGGGGTAATTTGACTAGAAACTCAAAAAGGGATACGATAAGATGGCAGATAATCAGGAGAACAATGGGGATGTGGGGGTGGAGGAGGATCAAGTAGACCCATGGAACGTGCAAAGCAAATCAAATACTGGCATTGACTATGACAAGCTGATTAGTAAGTTGGAAATTTAAAAAAAAAAGTTTAAATTCAGGATTAACGGTTTAAACGTAGAAACGGTTAAAAATTTTGAATTTTATTTTTTTATTTTTAGAAAGATTTGGCTGTGAGCGAATCAAACCAGAACTAATCGAACGAATTGAAAAGGTCACTGGAAAACCAGCACATCCGCTCCTCAAACGGGGCATCTTTTTCAGTCACCGAGACTTGGAGTTCATTTTGAGTGTGAAGGAGTCTGGCAAGCCGTTTTACTTGTACACTGGCCGTGGACCCTCATCCGAGTCCATGCATTTAGGACACTTGATTCCATTCGTCTTCACAAAATGGTTACAAGATGCTTTTGACGTACCTCTCGTTATCCAGTTAACTGACGATGAAAAGTTTCTATGGAAAAACTTGACTATTGAGGAGGCAATGAAACTAGCCAAGGAAAACGCCAAGGATATCATTGCCTGTGGCTTCGACATTAACAAGACCTTCATCTTTTCCAACTTCCGATTTATCGGTCAATGTCCCGAGTTTTACCAAAACATTCAGTTGGTTGCCAAGAATGTGACGTTTAACCAGGCCAAAGGCTGTTTCGGTTTTACTGAAAGCGATTCCATTGGAAAGGTGCATTTCCCATCGATTGAAGCGGCGCCCAGTTTCTCCAGCAGTTTTCCATTCATTTTTAATGGGAGGAGTGACATTCCTGTGTTGATTCCATGTGCTATTGATCAAGATCCCTTTTTCCGGATGACACGAGATGTTGCCCCAAGAGTAGGTTTGCATAAGCCAGCTCTTATCCACTCCTGCTTTTTTCCAGCCCTGCAAGGTGCCCAGAGTAAAATGTCAGCTTCGGATGAAAACTCAGCCATATTCCTGACAGACACACCGGATCAGATTCGTACTAAGGTAACCATGGTAAAAAAAAAAAGATTACTTTACTTAAAATTTACAGAGCTAATTAACCTTTGACCTCTTACAGATCAGTAAATACGCTTTCTCTGGAGGTCAAAGCACAGCCAAGGAACAACGGGAAAAGGGGGCGAATTGTGACATTGACGTGACCTATCAGTATCTCCGTTTCTTTTATCCCGATGAAGAGAAGCTGGAGCAGTTTCGTCAAGTAAGTTATCGGATATCAATAATCAATATATATTGATAAAGTTCCAAGTGCAATTAATTTATCTGGATTTTTTTTTAACCAGGACTACACATCAGGCAAAATGCTGACTGGTGAGCTGAAGGAAGTGTTGATACAACAACTTCAAAAAATGGTGGCAGAAATCCAAGAGCGTCGTGCTGAGGTCACTGATGAGCTTGTGGACAAGTTCATGACACCAAGGCCTCTGTCTTACAAATTTTAATACACTGTATATCAATTTACTTTATTTGTAAATATCATTCAATGGAGATCACATAAATAAAAGTATAGCATATATTTAAATCATTATAATTTATATGCTTGTGAAAATATAAAATTGAAGTTTCAAAAATCCTCAAGACTTTTGTGGTAAAAAACATACTCATTAAATAAAATTATTTAACAATTTAAAAAACATGGAATATGAGGTATATAAACTTTGACTGCGAGTTTAACTCATTTGGCTGTCGTGGGACTTGTAGTTGTGATGGTTGTTGATGTGGAGGACCCTGATGAAGTAGTCTTGGTCAGTGGGGTTATCTGACTTTCCAAGTCGCGCAATTCCATCACATCAGACTTCAACTTGAGTTTGATAATCTCTCTCCAAATTTCCTCTCTATGGGCAGGATTGCTAATACCCATTCGCTGCAAAGCCATATCGTTAATCTTAAGAAGAGCTCGTCCGTTCACATTGTGCTGTAATTTAGAAAGTAACACAACATAAAAATTAATGATCAATAATTTAAAACCGTACAATTGAGTTTATCTACATATTTCCACAATAGTTACCTGATGAAAAAGCTCTGAATACTTCACCCCCAACTCGCCACAATGTCTACCCAGCCAAAGCTTCACCTCCCCCACCGTCCAAAGAGCCGGAGGTCTAGGTCTGGCAGTACCACTTCCCTTAAGTATCCCCGCAGCCGCCGCCGCGGCTGCCGCAGTTGCACTACTTGAATTAGAACTAGTAGAGTTATTAGAAGAGGAGGATGGATCCGAGGAGGGGTCATCCTTCCCCTCCTTATTTCCTCCGGAGGGTGGGATCCCCATTTTCATTGTCATGTCGCTCTCCGTCTTTAATCCTGTCTTTAATGTACACCTCTTCTCTCAATGTCAATGAGATCAGCTGTTTATTTATTCCACGTGACGTGGTCCAACTGATTTTTTCACTATTAAATTAATTTAACAGTTAACTAAGTTAAGGATTTAGCTGTCTGCTGATACGTCACATAGACCGTGCAACACGTATCTCACTCAGTGATCTCTTCTTCTGAAATGATGATATCCCGGCCTTGTAATGCATTAGCATAGCAGCTGATCAAATTGATTGATGAGAGAGATGCGATAAATGTTGCGTTGTTGGATGGTGGATGGATATGATATGATGATGGAAGAAAGGGTTAAAAAGCAAGCATGGAGCTTAGCAGCAATATATCAGCAGCCCAGCAAACATCTTTTTCAGTCCGTCCACCATGCACACAGACTAGGGACCAGACAGACATACTTGTTGTTATTTTGCAATTTGCATTCCAACTGCACTGCTCAATAACCTTCAGAACACATTTTTTTTTAGATTAAATATTTTGATAGACAGTCATTTTTAAAGCAAGTGCATTTCATTTTTAATTAGTGTTTATCATAATGAATATAAGTTTTGCAATAATAGCATCAACTACAACAAGCAGTTTTAATAAGTAACCTTGAAGTCAAAGGTTCTACACCCGATCTAGTCAAGTCCTTCATAAGGACTTTAATTTAAACAGGTAAGCACTTATATCAATTCATAATCCTAACGTATGCTTTGGGATGGCGAACTGCTATTATAAAAGCTAGTTAGTTAAAAGGAGGAAAAACTTGAAAAAAATGAAGTTTTAATTGATAAAAAAAGTAGAGTTAAAGAACAAAGATGCACTTGTGTGTTGCTTATCAGTTGTGGCCTTTGGCCTGTGGTATAAAAATTGCAACATAGTTTGTATGTAAAAAAAATGTAAATGTATCTCTTCTCTTGTAACAAGTTGTAACGAACAGTATTAGTAGAGTTAGAGTGTTCTCATTAATTTTTTAATGGGCTTTTATTTTTTCTTTCTTTTATTAATGCCACATGTTTGTTTTTTTTTGGCTTTTCTATTAATATTTTATTATAATAGTTGGGTGTGTGGATTGATGGAAAGAGGTTGAGTCCAAGTGTATTGAATTTATAAGGTAAACAAGTGCACGAGGAGGAATATAATAATTATTTTTAGTAACCATGGACTGAGTGCATGATTGATTTTGATTGTAAATGAGGTTTTTTTTTGGGGAAGTTGAAAAGAAGGGCACACTACAAGAACGTTGTCCAAATTGTTAACATGGTTGAAATAAGTTTTTGCATTTAGAAATATAATGTGGTCAGTTTTGCTGGAATCTTTTCACAGTAGTGAATTTTTAATATCAGAGTCAAACGTTTTTAACAGGAATCCCCCTCTTGGCAATCCCCTGGAGGGAGGAAGTGGTAACCACGGAGGAGGTGGAGGAGGAGAGATGAGGAGTAGAACTAATTCCGGTGTCCGTTTGGACTACTACCAACGGCTACTCTACAGAACGATTTTGTGTTATCAGGTAATATTTGTCTAATTATCTCGATAAATAATTTTATTTCATTAGTTATAATTTTGAATTATGTCTCTTTTAAGGATCCGGTCACTGGTCTACTGCCCGCCAGTCCAACAGACAAACATGCCTGGATCCGGGATAACATTTACAGCATCATGTCCGTCTGGGGCTTGTCAATGGCCTATAAGAAAAACGCAGACATGGACGAAGACCGTGCCAAAACATATGAACTGGAGCAAAGCTGCGTGAAACTCATGAGGGGCTTGCTAATGTGTATGATGCGTCAAAAGGATAAATTGGAGAAATTTAAAACTACTCAAAATCCGTTGGACGCCTTGCACGCCAAATACAGCTCTGAAACAGGGCAAGCCGTTGTAGGGGATAATGAATGGGGTCACTTGCAAATCGATGCAGTATCCTTGTATCTCTTAACCCTCGCACAAATGACGGCATCTGGTCTTCAAATAGTTTTCAGTTTGGATGAAGTGGCGTTCATTCAAAACTTGGTATTTTATATCGAGTCGGCTTATTGTGTACCCGACTACGGAGTTTGGGAGCGAGGGGATAAAAGTAATCATGGCTTGCCAGAGTTAAACGCCAGTTCCATTGGTATGGCTAAAGCTGCTTTGGAAGCTATGAACGAACTAGACCTGTTTGGTGCTCGAGGAGGACCTTCCTCTGTTATCCACGTTTTGGCAGATGAAGCTCAAAAGTGCCAAGCTGTATTGCAGTCCATGCTACCCCGAGAGTCCAACTCAAAGGAAGTTGATAGCAGCCTTTTGTCCGTTATAAGTTTCCCCGCTTTTGCTGTAGATGATCCGGATCTTATCCGATTAACCCGGAAGACTATAGTTTCCAAGCTACATGGTATTTATGGCTTTAAAAGATTTCTTCGGGATGGGTACAAAACTCCCAAAGAAGATCCCTCCAGATTATACTATGAACCTTGGGAACTGAGAATGTTTGATAACATTGAGTGTGAATGGCCCCTATTCTTCTGTTACGTTATTATTGACGCCTGCTTTAGAAATGATAGGGAAGCTGTGATGCAGTACAGTGAAGCTCTGGATGAAATCCTAATCAAAACCGAGGACGGTTTAAGGCTGGTTCCTGAACTATATGCTGTGCCTCAAAATAGAGTCAATGATGAGTACAGGTGTCCTGGAAGTCAGAAAAGGGAGCCTGTGGGTAGATGCCCTTTTATGTGGGCACAGAGTTTGTACATTATTGGGAAGCTTCTACAGGAAGGATTTCTTGCTCCTGGTGAACTTGATCCATTAAATAGACGACTGTGCGCAGAGAAAAAACCGGATGTGGTGGTCCAAGTCGTTATTCTTGCGGAGGATGCAGAGATTCAGGATAAATTGAAACACTTTGATATTCATGTGCAGACGATTGCTGAGGTAGCGCCTATTGAGGTGCAGCCTGCTAGGGTGCTTAGTCATCTTTATGCTTATCTAGGTAAGACGACGATAATGAAGGCCATTTATTTGTTAGTATTAGGGATTAGTAATTATCGTTATGATTGTATGCTTGTTTTTTTCAGGTAAAAGTAACAAATTGGAATTATCCGGTAGACAATCAAGAGATGTTGGTATCCTTTGTACAAGCAAGTTGTATTCCCTTCAGGACAAGATTTTGGCGTTTACACCTCAGGTGGGTTGAAATAAATACAAGTATTAGTAGTCAATTAGTTTCCACCTGTTGCTTCTTCTTTTCACTTAGAAGTACTTTCGAATCTGTAGAACATTCAATATTTTTTCTCTGTAGCTATTTAGTAGTATCACTATTTCCACAAACCCAATTTGCTTCTTTGATTTTTTTTCCGTTCAAATTCAGAATCCCAAGAAAATATTCAGTAATTTTATTGTCCCATTAAGAAAACAGGCATTTGGATATTTAAGGAAAAACATATTGTGTTATTCTCTTTTCATTTCTTTTTTGTTTAATTTTAAAATGATTTGTCATTTTATATGTTATTGTTGTGTAGCTAATGGACCCGCAGCGCTTTTACATTGCGTCAGACTATGAGCTCATGATCGACAACTTCAAAAACGAGCTCAACTTTCTAAAGTCCTCGTGGCAAAATGTGCTAGGGCGACCTTTGGTCGTCTTTACTTTCAGACACGTCCACTTAGGTTGGAAATATCACACACACAACCAGTCATATATTTTTTTCTTTATTATTTGCACTTTTAATTATCAAATCAAAACTAGTTATCTTTTATTTATTATTGCAATATTGTTGGAGTTGTCTATATTATAAAAATAGAATTAGTCGCTTGCTTAATTAATTTTTTTAGACTAAATTAATTTTAGTTTAAACAACAGCAGCATGGCTAATCATTAAGGGAAAAACAATTCGTTAATATTTTTTTAATTGAGTTTAAATGCATGTTTTTATTACATTGGCGCGTGCACGCGTGTATAAAGTTGTATTCATGGGTTATATTTTATTCGCTCAATGTCCAATTGTCTGACTGCCCATGACACCAATAAATTAGGTCCCACCTTTTACCAAAAATCCATGCCCTGAAGCCGATCGTTGTTCAAATTTGTTAGTAGTTCTCGTTGTGCTTTTTTCTCTTTTCCCTGGACAGAGTTTTGACTTGGAGGAGAATTACTTGATGTATGACAGTCAAGTGATGGCGTATAATTTCGTGAATGACTTGGCTTTTCTGACTAATAACTGGAGCACATTTCTGGGCAGACCCACGGTTGTTGTTACATTTAACTCCGATTTACTTCAAGGTAACCATACAAAATCAATCAATCAAAAAGAAAACTCAAAAAAAGAAAGTCTGTAATTCAAATATTTATGTGAGAATGCTTCTGTAAATGTTTTCTCTGTCTAGATGTGTTTGTACTTTGTTGTAAATACATTTATGGGGTGCATTTCATGTGTTTCCAAATGTCCATGTTGCAAGCAAGCATGCTTTAAAAAAATAAAATAAAACTCCAGCAATTCGCAATAATAAACTGTAATAATTTATTTTAGGATGAAACTGACGATGAATAGCGTAATGGCAAAAAAATAGAAGAATGTTTATTTATGTGTATCTGTTGTATGTAGAGGATGGCAAGGTGCCCATGTCAATTATCACTACAATCAAGAAGCTGAGGAGTGGATACACTGTGGGTACCAGAGTCACTTTGGGATTTCTTCAGGATTTCTTGAGCACGTCATGCATTACCAATCTGAGCTTTCTGGGAAGTGTGGAAGATGGCATACCTGAAAGTAAGTTAAAGCGTCCTGATAAAGATAATCATATTTTATACTTATGTTGGTGTAAAATAAATGTATTTATTTTTTAATAGAACTTCATCCCGAAGTTCAAGAGTATCTAGAAGAGCAACTTCAAAAGAGCTTCTCGTACAAGTGGAAGAATCCCCTCGCTCCTCGCAACAAAGTTGGTGGAGGTCGCTACACAAAAAAGCCTAATCCTGGAAGAAGAATGTCCCTTAAGGGAACCATCAAAAGAACACGATCGATTTATCGCGAAAGTTTTGTGCTAGAAGAACCAACAACAACAACCCCGACATCCACCTGGCGGGAATCCCGACGCATGATAACTCCCCCACCTCCCATCACTGTAGTAACCGCTACCCCACCAGAGTCATCTTCTGGGTCCTCCACCTCCTCTAGTACAGGAATCGCAGCTTTGTTAAAGCGAACCCCTTCCCCCAGCGAGCCCAATGCACACCCATCATGGGCGCCAAAGTTACAAGCATCGGCAGGTCGTCAACGATTACAGTCAGATTCACAGTTTGAAAATACCGAAATCGACGAGCTGATAACCATGCTGAGGGATACAGATTCTCTTGAGGAACAAGGGGATATACTACACTATTTGGGTACCTCCCAGGGTCTGGAATATGTTACTGGAGTGGATGATAACAATGTGGAGGTGAAAGTGAAGGATATGCTGAGAGGAGTTTATGATAAGGCTTGCCAGCAGAAATTATGGGGTTTAGTGAGACACACTGCTGGTATGCTAGGAAAGAGGGTTGAGGATCTGGCAAAAGCAGTTACGGATTTACTTGTGAGGCAAAAGCAGGTGACGGTGGGAATGCCTCCAAATCATGAAAAGACTATCACAGGTCCCCTACCGGAAATTGAATTGAGACAGTTGATTCACTCAGCTTATGGGGATGATGAGAGTACTGCCATGTTAACTCAAGAGCTACTGGTATATCTTGCCATGTTTATTAGAACGGAACCCCATTTGTTTTTGGAAATGCTGAGGTTGAGGGTGGGACTTATCATTCAGGTGATGGCAACCGAGCTGGCGAGAACATTAAAGTGTGGCGGAGATGAGGCCAGTGACTACTTACTCAATCTGAGTCCCTTCGAGATGAAAAATCTCTTGTATCACATTATGAGCGGGAAGGAGTTTGCAGTGAGTACAAGCATGTCAACAAGAAGTGGATTCAGCAGCTACAGTCATTCAGTTATCACGACAGCATCGACGAAAGTGAGTAAGGCACATATTGATACACTATTTTGTCGGGATATGGAGCAAATGGAGACGGAGAAACAACAGCAAGGTCAGTGGTTAAGGAGGAGGAGATTGGATGGTGCGCTGAACAGGGTACCCAGAGGATTTTATCCAAGGGTTTGGGCAATTCTTGAACGGGTGAGTAGACTACACATTAAAAATGAAAATTATCTTTAAAAACCCATAAGTTAAGTATTTGAAGATTTTTATGTACTACATATTTTTTCTTCTAATTTAGTGTCAAGGGCTGGCAATTAACGGTAAGGTGCTCTCTACAAACCTAACCCAAGAGATGACCTCAGGTGAACTCAAATTTGCATTGAGGGTTGAAGCAGTACTCAACACAATTTCCCAACCGGAATACAGACAACTTGTGGTAGAAGCTTTAATGGTGCTAACTTTGGTGGTTGAACACAATCTAACCAATTATCTAGGTGATATCTTGTACGTAGAGCAACTAGCTCACACTGCCAACACGATATTCCTTCAGGATCAAGTGAAGGTCAATGGCGACGCCACATTATGCTGTGCCAAAGATAAGGTGTTGGACACCGCTTTTCTAAACTCAACACCAGCAGGGGTTGTTGTTCAAGGCGGTATATTCTCTCCTAGCGCAGGAGGAGGAAGTCCAGGCTTTGCTAGTCCACATACCAGCACCACAGATGCAAGTGGAGGTCTCCTTTGCGGTGGAGCTGCTCACATTTGCCAACACTTTTACGATAGTGCCCCTTCCGGTTGCTATGGCACGATGACCTATCTAGTCCGAGCGGTCGCTCAAACTCTTCCCTGCCTTCCGACAGATGGTCAGATTGACTGCAACATTGCCTAGTAAAGAAAATTAATCTCAACGTGAAGAACGACAAAAAAAACCAACATCGCAAGCCCGTCATCCATTTTAATCAAAAATATATTCTAGTATTCTTTTAACTATAACCCTTTTTTTCTCTTAAAAAATGAAATTTTATCTTCCAATACAAAATAGCATATTTTTAGATATTCAGCAGCCAAAAATATATACGATTATTACAATTAAGAAACATGAAATAAATACGTAAATGGAATGAGAGTATATAGAAACTTAATAATTTATGTGAACGATACTGCCTCTTGTTCTATTTTTTTTTTCATCCAATCATCATATCATCATCCCAAGTCACGTATGTGTAGTCGTGTAACTTAACCCTTTCATTTCCATGAAAATATGGAGAATCCCAGCGGAAGGAAAGGAGTGGAACGAGAGACACCAGAGCATAACAGCTTTGTAATAAAAAAAATATGCATACATAATAAAGCACAGCATAAATATTCATAATGGATGTGTATCCATATTATTTTTGCATACTAAAAAAAACCCTCTATAACTTCCGGTCCCCTGTTTTTTCCCAAATTTCCAATCAAAACTTATTAAAAAATTCCACAAAAAAATATTATTAAAAAAAATCCAATCCAGTTACCAACTTTGTAATAACCAGGAAAACTATTTAATAAATACTAAACTAAGCAGCTCAGCACATCCACAATCCACAACAGAATCAGAATTTTTTTTCATAAATTCATAAAGTTCTCAAGAAGCAGCATTTTTTTTTCATTTACAAAACAGCAAGTAAAGTAGCAGAGGAGAGGAGCAGAGAAGCACATATCACTACCTGCTTTGATTTGATTTCCTTCATTCAAACAAAGTAAAACCATAACGATACACAAACACATATATATCCACATCTTTTTCTTAACCCTTTCATGTACATTTAACTTAACTTGCACACATACACATTGTATTCATACCATGTATTTTCGCAAAAGACACCAGGACACCACCACCGTCAGCAAAACCAAGACGAGAATAATTTTTGTGCTAAAAAGCATAGCAGACTGAGAATATCGTGGCAGTTGTACTTGTGCTGGTGTGCTGACTGCTGCTGGCAAAGTTTTTAAAGAGTGTGTGCTATCTATTCAACTATTTTAAAACCCTTTCTCTCTTTTTCTGATGATCTGTACATTGTACATTCTCTACATAGTCATACAGCAAACCAAACCAAACCACCACGCACACCATCAAAAAAAAAAGAAACCGGATGATGAAGAAGTAAAGTGAGTGGAGTGAGTGAGTGAGTGAGTGTGCTATACTTTTTTACTAGAAGAAAAATTTACACAACAAGTTATCATTTTTATGTGTGTGTTGTATACGGCACGGCACGACATCATATAAAGGCACACGTCAACATAACCATAATAAAAAAAAAGTACCACCACCGCACACACACACTGCTTCTCTTGGTCTCCTTCTTTACTGCATTTTTTTTATTTATTTTTAAGAAAGAAGACTAAAGTTGCATTTTGCAGTTTGCTACATGCAGTCAGTCATATAGTCACA
>JAQFZG010004715.1:0-11339 GCA_034695465.1 Entomobrya nicoleti
TTGCATCTTAAGATTTTGGGTTTGGATCAAAAGTAAAACATAACGTGCTATTGTCATCAAAAATAAGTCGCAAAAACATATTTTCGTTGGTAAACGTTTTAAACTTGTATACAAATCAAAACATATATCATTCACAATCACAAGTTGTTTACTTGATTAAAACGTTTTGATGATTAAAGAAAAAAAATCATTCCATTTTATCTAAATCATGTATATATTATAGTCATCATAGTCATGTACGTTACGTATTTATGTTCCCTTTTTGTACTTCGACGTACACATGGTTGATCGTCTCATTGCATTAAATTTGTAAGAAAATCCGTATAAAAACGCGAGTTGAATCTTTATAAGGATCGTCACTATCAAATTGTTGTCTGACTGTCAACTCAATTGTCTTGTTATATTCGCTTATTCGCTAATTAATATTTTTTGAATCTGAAAAAAATCCGATTCTGCACGGATTAAATTCATTTGAAATCAATCCAAGAAATTCTTGATTTGGTGAGTATCCTTTTTAATGTAAACTTTTCTCCAGCCAGACGTGACTCTAAATTTTCTTGAATAATTTTGATTAAATTGAATCCACCATTTTTGACCATGAAACTCTGAATTGCTATTTGCTATATAATATTTTTCTACTTAATTTCATTTAGCAATTGGAATCGCAAAATGTCTTGGAAGGACGCTCCTTTGAACAACAACAGCTTCTTCCGTGGCGTTTCCAACGCCTTGGATAAGGCGTTGGGCACCTCGTACGAGAATCCCGAGGACAGTAAAATCCGGGGCACTGTTCACGGTGCTTATCATCAGACTATGGCGTGGAAGGATGATAATCCTCGTGAGGCTGCGAGAGCCAAGGACCAGTGGAATACTGCATAGGGTGATGGGGTGGACCCACTGACAACTTGAAAAAGTACGACGAAGCCAAGAAAAGTGGACAGTAAATCATTTTCAGTCAATTGCAGTGAATGGGCAAGGGCAATCATCCATATTTACTCACTTTTCTTTTACATAAATGATTAAACTTAAAAATGAATTAGGTTTCTTGCAATCATTTCTTGACTTTAAAAGCTGTGGAATAAAGTGACGACTGACGAGATTTTATAACAAAAAAATTATTAACTCTGATACTTTTTTAAAGAAAAAAATCATTTCACGCGCATCATTCACGTTCAGATCAAGTCATAGTCATACAGTCATACACAACAAATGCAATGCATGTAACATGCAAAAAAAATGCTACTGGATGCCGTTAATGCATATAAGCAACATGCAATGCAACAAGCTAAACTCGAACTTCATAAATTCATAAAATATCATATTCCAATCAAACTACTACGACCCACGCAGTCATCTATTAATTACATCAGATTACATCGAAATTTGAAGATATATTTAGCCAACTGGAATTAAAAAGTGGACAGAATGTTAACTGATTGTGGATTGGATTACACATGAACGGCCCCGTAAGTCAAGTCATATGGAGAAACTTCATCAGCTCAGCACTCCACTCAACACACAAGCACAACCTGCACTACGTCAATAACAACAAATGACAAACTCCTCATTTCCAATTTCCAATACTGAATACAGGTGACTGGTGACAGGGAGGGTTTACATATTAGGTAGGAAAAGACTGATAGATGGAAATTACACAATTTTAAAGCCTAATTATTATATTTTCTGTAATCATCTTTGTAAATACAGTAACAGTGGAACATTTATAATTTTAAGATCTTGGGGAAGGAATCTTTTCATTTTGGTTTAGTCATTTTAGAAGGAAGGTGAGGTGACTGAACAAATAGGTGTCGGAGTGTGCCGGACAATAGATAATTAGTCGCGTTCTTAGTCTTAACTTAAAAAGCTAATTAATAAATAGATGATCGATCAACTTTGAGTGCAGTTATTGTAGACAAGAGTTTTCGTTACCAAAAAATAGAAAGAAAAATGGATCGATTGTCGCAGACGATGAAGGATATGAATTTAAATCAGATTCCTGGAGCTAAGTCTTGTACAGTAAGTTAATTAGTTAAATATATGAACAATCCAAATAAAAAGAATGTTTGTGAAATGTACAACAACTAGAGTTTAATTAACTTTGATTTTTTTCCTTAAAAAAGCAAAATAGTTCCAGTCAGAATTCTGGTAGTGGGGGTCCAAGCGAGGCACAAGGCGCTGTTGGGGGAGTTGGAGTGTCAGTGCCATCTACTTCCAGTGCAGCGATGGGAGGCGCCGCTGGAGGCTCCAATTCGACTACGTCAATGTTTTCTGAGGTGATGCGCCGATGCAATTGCTGCTATTAGTCAACTCAACAAGGGACTAATTATTGTGTTATTTTGGTTATCCTTTAGATATTCCCCTTCTTGCAAGGTTACATAAGTGAGAAGTCCGCTTTGGCTTGTCGATCTGTTTGTAAGGATTGGAAGGGCCCGGTGGATCAAGCTTTATCTGGAGCCGCAAGTGGGGACGGACCCAATCATCAGTCCAATTCGTCTGGTTCACCATACGCAAACAAATAAGTCCATCGTTTTATAATAATTATTTTGTGCAATTAATTTAATATATGTAAAAATGAAAGCCAAAAGGGTATTATTTATGGATACACATTGATACTGTTATCCTAATGAGCTAATTAAAAGTTAAAAATGGTATTTTAACCAAATCAACGCAAGTGATCTTCAGACCAGTCAACGATTTTAAGATTAAATTTTAAGAAACATGTCCATCTTACTTTTTAAGTCTTTTTTTCTCTCTTTTAAGTAGTTGTAAATTAAAGAAAACATACTCAATCGATTTATACATCAGAACTGATAAATAAAAGGAAGTTTTGAATTGTAAAAAATTTCAAGTTTTGCTAAAAGACAATTTTACAAAAGTTTATTTTCATAATTTTGTAACAATTTATTATCTCGTTTTAGATCGTGATTTGTCGTGCCCTTTGCCCTTCTTGTTTTTAGCCCCAGTTGGTTTGGGTGTAGGTCTATGATCCCGTTCCTTGGCATCCCTATCATCCGCCCACGACGCTCTTCGCAGTTTCCCTGCCCTATCATCATGCTGCTCCTCCTCATATCTGTCACTCACCTTCTTTTCCTTACTTCTCTGCATCTCTAGTTCCAAGAACAAAGGTGCTGAATCAACACCAGGATCACTGGCCCTTCTATCCTGACCGGAAGAGGAAGGAGTAACCCTCTTTTTCGGATAAAGTGAAGGCATTGACCGTGACTTTGTAAAAGGTGATAGGGAATGGTTTTCTGACTCATGCCACGGTTGGATTACGCGATTAAATGTATCCGGAACTTGATCAAAGTGCTTGTCTACATGCGACCGTTCTGATTTTTTACTGTGTACATGAGTTCCTTCGGTGCCATGAGGCTCTTCATAAGGTATGCCCGTACCCTGATGTCCTCCTCCCGTACCTTGAGGTGCTTCCATGCCCAGAAGTCCTGCCGTGTCATGGGGTGCTTCCGTCTTTTGAGCTTCTCCCGTTTTCTGAGGCTCACTCGTATCATGAACTTTTCCCTTGCCATGGGCTCCTCCGGCAGCCTGCGCTTTTCCCTTTACCTGAGGTTTCCAAATGCCCTGAGGTGCAAAGCTTCTTTTAGGTCGGTGCCTAGGTCCATGCCCAAGGTTATCCCTTATAACCCAAGAACTTCCTTTCCTTACACCTGCACCCGGCGATTCCATTCCATCTTTTGGGTTTGGTGCTCCCTTGCTTTTAGGTCCTCCCGCACTATTAGCTGCGTCCGTGCCGTTAGGTCCTCCGGCACCATGAGCTGCTCCCTTGCCTTGAGGTCCTCCCGTGGTCTGAGGCACTCCCCTGGTACCGTCTTCTATTGGGCTCTGAGGTCCACCAGCTCCCTGAGGTCCACCAGCTCCCTGGGGGCCTTGATAAGGTAAAACATGTTTTACAGGTCGAATAACAATATAATTAATTATTTCACACAATATTCTGAATGTCATACCTTTTATTCTCCTATTTGCCACAGGAATTTTCGTTCTAGACCCTCCCATGCCCCGAGGTTCCCCAGCACTGTGGGATGCCTCCTTGCCATGAGGTGATCCAGCACCATGAGGTGATCCAGCACCACGAGGTGATCCAGTACCATGAGGTGATCCAGCACCACGAGGTGATCCAGTACCATGAGGTGATCCGGTACCATGAGGCGATCCAGCACCACGAGGTGATCCAGTACCATGTGGTCCTCCCGTTCCATTGGATCCCCTTCTTCCACTTCCACCTGATCCTCTCCTGTCAGTTCCATTTCCACTCGATCCCCTCCTGTTCTTTCCGCTTCCTGATCCACGTCTATCCCTTCCGGTTGACCCCCGTCTACCATTCCCACCTGATCCTCCTTGATGAGGTGCTCTCGTTCCCTTAGATCGTTGATAAGGTGTTCGTGCTCGGTTACCCCTTCCAACCCAATTATAACGGCCTCCTCCGCTTCCATCTGATCCCCTCCTGTCCCTTCCACTTCCACCCGATCCACGTCTATCATTTCCAGTTGATCCTCGTCTATCACCTCCACTTGATCCCCTTCTGCCATTTCCGCCTGATCCTCTGTGCTGAGGTGATCCAGTATCATGAGGTGATCCTGTACCATGAGAAGGTCCTTGTACGTCTCTATCTTCAGATGATCCTCTCCTTTCCCTTTCACTTCCACCTGATCCCCTCTTGTCCCTACTGTCAGAGCGAACTTTCTTTCCACCCGTAGCTGATCTGCGTTCCTTCCGTCCAACCCAATTATAAGGGTCTCGATCACTTCCACTCGATCCGCGTCTGTCACTTTCACTTGATCTGCGCCTGCTATTTCCACCTTCACCTCCGTGTCGAGGTGTTCCCATTCCATGCGCTGGACCCGTGTCATTAGGTCCTCCCATGCCATAAGGTGCTCCCATATTTTGAGGTCCGCCTTTGCCATAAGGTCCACTCATTGCCTGATGTCCACCGGGGCCGTAAGGATCTTCCATTGTTTGGGGTCCTCCCATTCCATAAGGCGATCCTGTTCCCTGAGGTCCACCGGCTCCATATGGTGCATACATTCCTTGGGCTCCGCCATTGCCATATTGTGCACCCGCTCCCTGGGGTCCACCGGCTCCATAAGGTGCACCCATTCCTTGGGGTCCTACTGAGCCGTATGGTGCACCCATTCCTTCGGGTCCTCCTGGGCCATATGGTGCACCCGTTCCCGTTCCCTGGGGTCCTCCCATTCCGTAAGCTGATCCTGTTCCTTGAAATCCACCGGCTCCATATGGTGCCCCCGATCCTTGTGGTCCTCCTGCACCATATGGTGCCCCTGATCCTTGTGGTCCTCCAGCACCATATGGTCCACCCGCTCCCTGTAGCCCTCCAGCTCCATATGGTGCCCCCGATCCTTGTGCTCCTCCAGCTCCATATGGTGCCCCCGATCCTTGTGCTCCTCCAGCACCATATGGTCCACCCGCTCCCTGTGGTCCCCCTGCGCCATATGGTCCACCCGCTCCCTGTGGTCCCCCTGCGCCATATGGTCCACCCGATCCTTGTGGTCCTCCAGCTCCATAGGGTGCCCCCGAACCTTGTGGTCCTCCTGCGCCATATGGTCCACCCGATCCCATTGGTCCTCCTGCGCCATATGGTCGACCCGATCCCTGTGGTCCTCCTGTGCCATAATTTGCACCCGTTCCCTGTGGTCCTCCCATGCCATAAGGTGCACCCACTCCCTGAGGTCCACCGGCGCCATATGGAGCACCCGTATCCTGGTGTCCGGCTATTCCGTAAGGTGATCTTGTTCCCTGAGGCCCACCAGCTCCACGTATTCCAGTACCATAAGGTGATCCGCCATGTGGTCCTCCCATTCCATTGGATCCTCTCCTGTCCCTGTCATTTTCACTCGATCCCCTCCTGTCCCTTCTACTTCCTCCCGATCCACGTCTACCATTTTCAGTTGATCCCCTTCTGCCATTTCCGCCTGATCCTCTGTGCTGAGGTGATCCAGTACCATGTGGTCCCCCCATTCCATTGGATCCCCTCCTTCCACTTCCACCTGATCCTCTCCTGTCCCTTTCACTTCCGCCTGATCCCCTCTTGTCCCTACTATTAGAGCGAACTTTCTTTCCACCCGTAGCTGATCTGTGTTCCTTCCGTCCAACCCAATTATACGGGCTTCCCTCACTTCCACTCGATCCGCGTCTGTCAGTTTCATTTGATTTGCGCCTGCTATTTCCACCTTCACCTCCGTGTCGAGGCGTTCCCATTCCATGCGCTGACCCCGTGATATTAGGTCCTCCCATTCCATAAGCCGATCCTGTTCCCTGAGGACCACCGGCTCCATAAGGTGCACCCGTTCCCTGTCGTACTCCTGGGCCATACGGTGCACCCTTGCCCTGTGGCCCACCGACTCCGTTAGGTGCACCCATTCCTTGGGATCCTCCCATTCCATATGGTGCACCCGTTCCCTGTGGTCCTCCTACACCATATGGTGCCCCTGATCCTTGTGGTCCGCCTGCACCATATGGTTCACTCCGTCCCTGTGGTCCTCCTGCGCCATATGGTGCACCCGTTACATTGGGTCCTCCCATTCCATGAGCTGATCCTGTTCCCTGAGGTCCACCGGCCCCATGTATTCCAGCACCATGAGATGATCCAATACCATGAGGTGGTCCAGCACCATGAGATGATCCAATACCATGAGATGATCCAATACCATGAGATGATCCAGCACCATGAGATGATCCAATACCATGAGATGATCCAGCACCATGAGATGATCCAATACCATGAGATGATCCAGCACCATGAGATGATCCAATACCATGAGGTGATCCAGCACCATGAGGTGATCCAGCACCTTGAGGTGATCCAGCACCATGAGGTGATCCAGCACCATGAGGTGATCCAGCACCTTGAGGTGATCCAGCACCATGAGGTGGTCCAGCACCATGAGATGATCCAATACCATGAGGTGATCCAGCACCATGAGGCGATCCAGTACCATGTGGTCCTCCCATTCCATTGGATCCCCTCCTTCCACTTCCACCTGATCCTCTCCTGTCTCTTTCACTTCCGCCTGATCCCCTCTTGTCCCTACTATTAGAGCGAACTTTCTTTCCACCCGTAGCTGATCTGTGTTCCTTCCGTCCAACCCAATTATAAGGGTCTCGATCACTTCCACTCGATCCGCGTCTGTCATTTTCACTTGATCTGCGCCTGCTATTTCCACCTTCACCTCCGTGTCGAGGTGTTCCCATTCCATGCGCTGGACCCGTGTCATTAGGTCCTACCATGCCATAAGGTGATCCTGTTCCCTGTGGTCCTCCAGCCCCATTAGTTGCACCCAGTCCCTGTGGTCCTCCTGCGCCATATGGTGTCCCTGGTCCTTGTGGTCCTCCCATTCCATAAGCTGATCCTGTTCCCTGACGTCCACCGGCGCCATTTGGAGCACCCGTTCCTTCGGGTTTATTCACACCTTTCCCCCTTCTGCTAGCCACAGGAATTTTTGTTCTAGACTTCCTCCTTTGATTTCTCATATACTCCTCCAAGTCTCCATTAGTCTCCTCCAAAACGGGTGGAAGAACAGGTACTCCATATCTCGGCTTATAATTTCTCCTACTTTTTCTTCCCTTCCAGTGGTAATTAGGTTTTCTCCTCCCACCGTCATCATCATCATCATCACCATCTTTACTTCCTCTCGTTCCTCCAGTTCCGGTGCCTCTATCAATCCCCTCAGGTCCACCACTCCAATCAGCATTTCCATCATATTCTCCACTGTCCACAGTGCCCCCATTCGCCGGACCACCTCCCCCTCCCCATTCATTCCCGCCATTTCCTTCTCCCATAGGCCTACCATCTCCGTTAAACATTCCAGAACTGCTTTCTCCATACCCGCTACCTGTACCCTGACCATATCCACCTCCACCACCACCCTCACCATTCTCCCCATTATCCTTTCCATGACCTCTACAAACAGATTCGACAGTGCTCTTGTATCCCTCCGAAAGCCCATCCCCCTGCGCCTCTCCATTCTCGTCCACATATTTTCCACAACATTTCGGTGGACTAATAATCTTTGGCCTATACTTTTCCACCAAAAGCGCCCAGTGTGTAGGCATCGGCACAAATCTTCGCTTGCCAAACCTCTCACTGTAAAATCCACTATGCTCGTACACATAATTATCATAGGCGGACACCCCCGGCAGGCGTCTTCTTCCTATGGGCATCCCTCTAAAACCGGAAAGCTCAGTCATTCCAGTCGCCTCGCCGCTTCCGTTTCCCATGAAACTTCTTTGCTGCATTATTCCACCTCCAGCAGCGGGGAAGCAGTCTGCAGCCCTGCAAAAAAATTAAATACTTTTAAAAATAACTTTAATTTAAACAAGTTAAGTTTTGATAGTTCGTTAGAAATATTTATTTTACCCATGTCCTCCTACACCTCCATCAGCACCTTTTGGGTTGGGTATATCTACAACGTACATTCCAAACTGTTCGTTTCCCATGTTGTCTTGTAAAGGCCAAATTAAAACGGTAACGCAATAATTTTAATTTTGATACAAACAATTTTGTAAAATATACAGCCAATTTGGAGTAACTGTGAATTTTGATTTAAAAAAAATTTAACTGCAGTTAATTTTGTAAACGACAGCAAAAACGATTTTTGTTAAATTAGTTTTTTAAATTTAACTAAAATTTTATTCTGACATTAAATTTAAATATGGAATTAATGAAGGAATGGTAACGAAAAGCAATTATGTTTAGAATTTAATGCAATGTAATTTTTCATTTTATTTAATTCAAATTATAGTATACCTTATAAATTTTATTAATTAAACTATGTTAATTGATTACCAAATTTCAACAATTTTAACACAGCATTCCCACAGAAAATTTGTATTACCGACACCAATTTAAAATTATAAATTAACATTTCAACTAAAAATACCAATATTGATATACAAGTTAATGTAAAGTAAATAATTAGCTTGTGTCTCTCTTTACCCCTCAGCCTGAGAATTTTTTTACCCTCTTTCACTTTCAACACTGGCTTGATAACCCGTACCTCTGTAATCGTCCTATTCCTCAATTTATCCCATTTTCTCTTAATGATCCTCGGATTTGGTAAACTATTTCCAGTTTTCGCCCGATAAACTTGCCACCATTCTGCCAACCGTGCCCAAACCTTTAAAAGTCCAATTTCTTGAAATACTCTAGTCATTTTCACAAATTTCCGATGTTCCCCTTGCCAAAATGTCCAACCCACGGACTCCATTGTGAACGGCTCCTTAACGAAATGGCAATGCTTATTATAAATTTTCCGCTTATACCAAACTTTGCTTTGTTTCGCTCTAGACCCGGGTATAATCATTCCTAATTTATAATCAGTATTGATATTACATTCACTAATTGTTTCACCACATCCCGTTTCATTAAAAAATTCAAATTTTTTATAAATATCCTCAACCGACGAATTAAATTTCCTTGCAAATCCCGAAATGATTTCCGGTCTGTATACAAGCATAACAGTAAAAAGAATTTTCTGTTTACCCGGAATATCAAAATTTCTATAAAATTGTAAAGCTGGTGAAGGCGTATCATTTAAATTAATTAACAACTTGTAATTCAACCCTGTAATTAATTCTTTCAAGTCATTTATTAAAATGGGAGGAGACGGTTTCGTAATCATTGACGTAAAAGCTCCCTCATATCCAACATGAATGACAATGCAACACAAAGAGATTAAGATCCCAACATGGCATTTCCCTTTCCATTGGGGCATATCCTGTCGAAAAAATACTCTTATTACCTGATAAACACTATTTAAAATCTGACCACCCCTAAATTTCCGTTCTGATAAGGCAATTAGTATAGATATTGTACTAAAACCGGTAAACAATCTAAACCAAGTGGAAACGGAGTGAGGACCTAGCCAATACTTCATTGATGTAGATTCCAATTTCAGTTCCGTTTCACAATACAAAATTAAATATTTCTCTTGCTTTTCCACAAATATTGAAGAAATGAAGTAAACTACTGATAAAAACGATGTTCTACGTTCGTATGGAGTTTCACCTGTGCTAAATGTTGTAACTGAAGTATCATGTGGACTGCTCATTGTGGTCATAATACTGTGCAAAGTTTGATTGAATTTTAAGCATAAATTAATTAATAGCTGATTTAATACCCCGGAAAATTGTACTTTTTGGTGGTATTTCTTGTTGGAAAATTCGCAAACAAAATATTTTATACCAAAGCCAATTATTCTATGGGATAAGGTGCTATGAGCTTTAGAAATGTAAAGTTTGGTGCCATTCCATGTCTGAAGCAAATCAACATCTTTGTGGAGCACTTCCCTAAGTTCGTAGTATTTGGGGTAAGGTGAGTCGTAATTGTCGCGTTTGGGAATTATCCATGTAAAATATCGATATCTAAATTTGGATATGGGTATTAGTAAAAATCCTCGTTCAGTATAAGATAACCAGTGAATAGAATTAATTACTTGACTCGTTTCGTTATAACTTTCTTTTGTAACATTTGGATAGAGTAAATACAATGTATTTGGATTTTTTAAGTTATTTAGACTTTCAAATTCATTAAAATAAATTATAGTGATTAAATTTCTTTTTCCGAAATGAACAGGAGGAAAGCCAACAACTTTCAACATTTTTTGGGAATCATTATACCAGATATTTGTTTCAAGTATCCAAACGAGTCCAAGTTTGGTTGAACTTTGAAATAAAATTTCATGTTCAGGGAGTACAGGCGAAACTGACTTGTTATTGTTTTCATGTCGTCGGAAATAAAGGTCGCAGTTTTCTGATAAGCCTAAGGATAAAGGCATGCGTTCAATTAAATGAAGTTTTGATGGTTTCGTAGCAACGGCAATAGCAAGTGAGAGTACAAATATGAAAAATTTTGTGAGTAGAGCCATTCTGAAATTTTTGCTGCAATGGTCAAATTGGTCAATAATCGTTTGAACTAGACCAAAAAAAGCTATTGGGTTGAAAATTAAAAAATGACTAATACCTTGTTTTTATGAAAGCACTGTCTTGAAGAAAATAACACATTAAATATATTAACTTTAAAGTGGTTAGCTTGAAAATATTAGTAGATAAATTCTAAAATGTTTTTCCTCATCTTGACCATGAGCACATTGGAACGCATGCACAAGTGCTAAAACTATTGACATTTATCATTTAAGTCGTAAATCAATTTTAATTTATTACACGTCCACTAACAAGCATTTCAAAAATTATATTTATTTTTAGCAAGTTGGAAAACAATATGGTAAAAAGGATTCATTTAAACAATAACAATCCATTAATGACACTTTTTTCCTTTCATTATGATTGTCATGCATTCAAAATACATC
>JAQFZG010004716.1:0-11338 GCA_034695465.1 Entomobrya nicoleti
GTTACAATGCATGTGTTTATGTTGTGACTGATCCAAGTCAAGTGAGTTTGCTATAGTTGTATATGTATATAACTTGTAATGAATGATGGTCAATTCTGATGCAATTGACTCAGTTTTATGCTACAACATTGTTTGCTATTTGTATACAAATAGTTTGTACTACGTGCCTATTTACTCACAAGGTATAAATATGGTCATATATATTTGACTGCATGTTAGCTTTTTGCTGGAGACAGCTTGATTGGTTGACAGTGCATCAGTTTATATGATGATTTGAAGGTTGGATGATAAGTCATGGTCATCTAGACCACTTCAAGTGCCACTGTACTTTACACTTGATACATTGGCTGGCTGAATCTGGATCCTAGTTTGGCTTTGTAATCAAATGTTCGGTGTTTTCTGTGTGACATTTGTTGTATATTTTATTTGCAATCAGTCATGGAAAGCAACTGAGTAAAATTTAAGAAACTTTACTTTGCATGCTAAAAAATTTAAACCATTTTTAAAAATAATTAACAAAAAGTTATGGCTATTGAGAATGTCACCATTCTAATAGAACATTTCCTTTCAGATTTAAATATCTTTTCCGGCTAAATTAATATTACACAATCGCATGCACACTACATTTCTTATTATTCGCAGTTTAGCAACTTTGTTTTAGATTAGATAAAGATGTGAAAAAAACATCGTATAAGCTGCATGTGCACCGGATCAAATTAATATTATGATAAAAGCCATACACGTAAAAAGATTATGAACATTTATAGAAAAAGTGTAATTCAGCCAATTACCTATATCATTTCACCAGACACGTACATATCGTTATCACTTGATTCAGTTATTCATAAGCCCAACTGTGTGTAGAAAAGTGCAGCCCTTTCGGTATTTCATTTGTATTCAGTTTTTACATGAATGAACTACAGGAATGTTTTAATTGGTAAATTACTTGATGCGTTTATAGCCAAGCTAATGTATGTAGTTTTTACCTGATTTTACCTGTTGTCTCGTCTTTCTTGATTATCCTTGCTTTTTTTCTGTTATCACTTGAATGGGTTGATTAAATGTCAGTGAGTTTGTACTTTGTACTGAAATAGAAAATATGAGATTAGCTGCGGTATATGAACATACCTGTGTAGTTGTTATGTTCGGCTGCATTTTATATAATGGCTGTATTTTTTATTACACAAATTATTATAGTTATGATGCTGCGAATTATGATAAGACGAGAGGGTTCAGTTCGTCACAATAATCGTTATCACAATTGTTATTACGACTAGTCTATTCCTATTAAATAAACATCCATTGATACAAAGAGCAAACATTGTATTTTCTGATGGTTACTGCCACAGTTTTTACACCACCACCACGTCTACATCATCTAATCTCATTTTATTTTTATGTTTGCACACTCAAATTATCATCAAATTGCAATTTTTCACAAGTTTTAAATCATATTTCGCAGTGGCAGAAGTGCTGCTGTTTCCATTATCATGCGGATGTGTAATATATGTTATGGGGATAGTGATGAGGATGGTCGTCATTATGTCATGAGAAATTAGCTGAACAAATTTTGGAGCAAAACTGCTTCCATTTTATAATAAGAGCAGTAGAGTAAAATTGTGCAAAAACTGGATTTAAAATTGCACTCATTTTATTGCTTTTAACTTCCACCTTTATATTACATTTATATTTTAAAATATTAATGCATGCAACCACATTCTTCTACCGTTTACTCGTTTTGGTGTAATTTGTTCATAGTAATGTTTGACTATCATGTATAATCACAAAATATTACGAGCAAAATTACTTTATGACAAGATAGGCATTATGGATTAAGCGTAATATAACGTTGTTTGAAATCTAATTATGTTTTTTCCTAGCTAAACATTTTATTTTCACCTTGATTCCCATTTGAGATTCCAAAGCACCGCACCACCGCCGCCGTGCTCGTATATATTTGTCTTATCAAATTTGTCTTTCTGTTATGTTATCTTGAAACAAGGTGGTTGGCTCGTGTAAGCAATTAAACAAGTTGAAGAAAACCCTACAAGATTATTAAGCATCGTTTTGATGATGATTATAATGTTGTTAGCTGTTGTCTGTAATGTTGTTGATATTGAGCCTGTAGCACATGGTTAAGTGGTTTGGTTATTACACACATGATTGATTAGATTACACATCTTCTTCATTCATCATCATAAAAGAAAAGGGACAGCCGGGTATATAGGAATGCACATTCAGTAAAGAAAAGAGAATAATACACATATACACACACTCGGTGATGGACGGAGAAAATATAAATGTTTTTAAAAGTGCATATAATTTTTTATGACTTTACAACTCAATAACAGACTCACATCTCACCTTACAAGCATGCCAAATGCAGCAATAAAAGCACACTTGACGGTTTTTCAGAAAAGACGATGCGTCGGTCGGTGCAAAATAAAATTAATGTTGTACCTACAGTCCTTCCTCAAACATGAACATATCTAAAAAAAATCAAACGTTTAAAGTTTTCTATACAGAGAAGATAAAAGAGGAAAATGGAAAGAATGAAGAAATCAATCATTTTAGTTTGCATAGAGCACCAACAATCACTACATTACTGAGAAGAATTGATAGTTTTTCTTTTTCTTTAGAACCAAGAATAGTATACAAATAAAATATGTTCGTATAAATATGAGAACATAAAACAGAAAAAGGTACGCACATCACGTTCTCAATAAAAATGTTTTTTTTAGCCAGCTCCTTCTGTCACTGGTTATTATTATAATTCTTCGGAAAAATACGTGGCCTGAAACTCGCAACTGAGCTTTATATTTTCACTGAGATATTTTCATGAGGTTACATTATTTGTTAGGTTGGTTGTTCGATGAACACATTTTCTTGCAAATGCGGCTGGTTTGGTGCTGCTGGTGGTATGTTGGTAGCACAGGAAATAGAAGCAAAAAATTACAGTTACGGTGCATTGCATACTACTTACTTGTTAATATTAAAAAAGCTGGTCTGTCGGTCGGTAAGTCGAGTTGAGTGAAACACAGTTCACAGAACGACACATTAGTATTAGTAGTTAACTAACTTGCTAACTACACAAATAGTATTACATTGTGATTGAATAACGTTATTTGTGGGATGATGAGTATAATGATGACGCGCAAAAGACAGGACATCAAATAATTTTTTTACTGGTAATAATGCAACATTTTTTGCTGAGATAAATACTTCTAAAGTGTATGCATGTGCTGTAAACTTTGTTCTATTTTTCCATCAATAAATAACGTGTTTTTTGCTTTGCAAGAAAAAAATATGCAGGTAAAGAGGGAAATATACGGTATCTTTCTTATTATTGCACCTTTGCAAAGGTATTTTTGAAGGACACGACGAGAAAAGCATGTTTACTTTTGAGGAAAATGTTTTTTTTGTTTAATCTATTTTATATCCATGAAAGTTCATAAAAATATATAGAGTAGGTGATTTGATTTCGAGGCTGTTTGTGAATTTATAATATTATCTGTACTTGAATTGTGTTTATGCAGTGGTATGGTAGTAGTGATGCTTTCAGTTTTTAACAGGTAGCTTAATGACTGTAGTAAAACAAATTCAATGGAAGTTGTAAACTTTTGAGTCAACAACCAGACTGAAGGTCTTCCAAAAAGCGGTAAACTTTATGTTAATAAGCTTCAATTATGTGTACCTGTATAGGTATATTGTTGATGATATTGTAACAAGGATGATTGAGCATTATAAACTTGATTCGTAATCGTAAAGTAAATGTGTTACCGTTATGCGTTACTTTGTATACATTTACTATGCATAATACATTATCATCGAAGAGTGTGCCTCCTCCTCCTTCTCTGAATGACCACCTCTCTTTCTAATTCAATTTTTTGATAAGACTAATGCACACAAATGGTTGTTTAACACTAAACATACTTACATATATGTACATTATGTTTAAAAGATGATAACCAACAGAAAATGATATGAGTGTCTATTAAAGAGATGAATTAGCTACTTCGCATAATAACCGGCATAATTTGTACACTGATTAAATCGTGCTGCATAAACTTTTGTGTAAATTTATGTTATTTAGTTTGTCTGGGTGGCCTACGTGATGTTTGCATGTTCCAGCAATGGTGTGTCATGATATATTGTTGTTAAAACTGTGCTAAGTTGTGACTTGATATACAACACGATATACCTGCATAGGACTAGGATTGCGAAAAATGAAAAAAAAATCTGATCTGTATTGCGTGATCGGTTGGCCCGGAATAAGAATACCCGAGTGTAATAAATGCGCAAAAACCATTTTATTGGTTATTGGGTTTATGAAAAAAGTTTGAAAAGTATTTGACCCAATAATTAATTTCATAACTAGGTCAATCGCCAGGATGTCATCAAACTTTATGAATGGTGAAGAAAGCTACACACCAGTGAAGAAAATTTAATGCATACGTGTCAGTATTTGTGAAAAAATACCTCATACCTCGAGAAACGTGCTTGTAAATTGTAATATTCATGAAAATCAAAATCCAACCCGATTTAATTGTATGATTATGATTGTGTGCTTAAAATACTGCCAAGATGATTGTGAAATGAAGTTATTGCACATATCTTCAAACGCACCGTCATCCAAAGAAATTAAATGAAAATATAGAAAGAAAAAATAGGCAAGATTCCAAAAATCAAAATACCTATTATCGTTGTCATTTACACTATTTCATGCTTCGTTGAATTCCCATAGTTTAGACATTTTGTGGACTGCTTTGTATCAAGTTAAATGGAATGCATTTTGGCCTTGCATCTCAAAATACCAAGCTGGTATTTTTTTCAAAATTTATATAAAATATTAAACTTGGAGGAGCGACTAGGGAATTAAGAGGAAATTAGAACTGTTCAGTGGTGTTATAATAATTGAAAAAATCACAGGTGCATTTCATATGCTTTGTCGGACCGGCTTTTATTATACAGCAGGGAGACGGAATAACGTCAAAATTTTAAGCTACGTAATGCATCTTAATCATCTTTTAAGTGCTAACAAGCAGTGGCGGTTGTGGTGCCATTGTTTTTGTCTGGGTCGGCATTTGTATGACAGCTGGACAGTGGTCGTTTTATAACCTACAAATGCAAACTGAATAGATCTTGTGAAAAAACGACTGCAAGATGCAGTAAAATGCTTACACAGAATCCTTTCAATCAAAATGATAACCTAAACATTTTTGTCAAAATTCTACTTTTTAGATTTCCAGTTTTTACATAAAAAATATTGTAAACGCCTTAGCTCATCGTCAGTTTTATTAACTTGATTCACATTCCTCACTTGATTTTTTATCCAGATCGATCAATCATTTATCTCAGATATTTTCTGAATCTGACCACGCATAATGCGATTAATCTGCGACTGTTCTTTTCTTTGGATATACAATCTTCCAAAATTATCTTTTTGGATTGCAAACGTTCGCGTGCTTCTTTATCTGCAAGTTTTGTATGATTTTAAGTTTGCAAAATCATCCCGGACTCGACTCAAAGTTCACAATTGACAATATCAGTGTATCACAAGGTCAATCTCTCTTTTTTTCTTGGAGGTGAGGATGGATTTGATAACTCCTCTTTTATTTGTCCATTAATCAATTTCCTTTTCAATAATCGCAGTTATTGATCAAAATTACTACGCTTTATTGATTATTGACAAAAATCAGGTAGACAAACAAAACATGTTACATATATTGCACTGCAGCAGCATCCCTCCCAAAAAGATTTACAATACATGTAAAATATTTTGCAGTGCAATGTTTTTGTTTGACTTGTTGCGATAAAAAAATATTCTTCTACGGTCTTTATCCTCCATTCATTCATCATCACTATTTTCCATTGTTCCTTCACATTAAACTTTTTAAAGGCAAATTCCAAAATGCATCCATTGTTTTCCTCGTCTTCTACAACTTCGTGCTTATACATTCCTTTTCTACATCATAATATTACATATTATTTTTTTCTTAGGTTTTATAGGCATGTGTGCGTTATGTTGTTGACTCTGTTTCTTTCACACATACTCCATGAATAAAGTGCATACGTCATGTAACATTATTGAGATGGGCAGACGAGATAAAGTGCACAAGCGATTCAAGATACAATTCATTGTTTAACTGCTGACATTGTTGTGCTCTATTGAAAAATCGCTCCGATGTTAATACTTGATAGGGGGAGTGGGGATACAAAAACAGAAAAAAATGTGAATGGACAACTTTTCATAAAAAACGACTACGACTGAAATCAGTACATATAACAGCATATTATAATAATTTTGTTTCAGATATACACATGTTCCAGTTGTAAACCATTTTAGAGCAAATAGCAAATAAACAATAAATACTCATGTTAGTTAAAAGGAAAATAGTTGATAGTAATTAATTAGATGCCACAGCTTGACGATAGACTTGCACACGAGTAGTCAACTCGTTCAAGTTCAGATTGACCTATGTATAAACGCTTGGATGTACTGACCACTGATATAATTAGTGATGTATATTTTTGGCACGCTCGCAGCACTTCCTTCCTTTTCCCACCTTGAAAATATGGGTAAAAACAGGTCATTTTAGACAAGAAGATACATCAAAACCAGCCGAGAGAAAAACTAGTATGCTTCTTGCATATAGCCTTTAGCTATTTCTGGTATTTAATCGGCACATGGGAAGAATCAACTAATTATATGTATTGCGCTCTAGACCTGTTACGCTTAGTGAGAAATGCATGCTCTTATGAACTTCTGCTTAAACTCCTACGCATAGCAAAATATCATCCTGATCCTCTGCAACAAGTAGCAGCTTACTTGAGACTACAAAACTGCAACTTGAACAAATTTTCATGTCAAGGTATTTTTCCGTTTTTTTACCCATTTTTAGCCAATTACTGTACTACTGCAATTCTTTACAGCATGCGCTGCCATGTACCCTGATACCTATCACTATAATATCTCGTCTATTTAATTGCAAGTTGGCTGGTAGTATGGTAAATCTGAAGACTGCACCAGAACTTAAGAAAACGCGTTTTTTAATCTAAACAAAATCACCGCATCGTATCTCATTTTCATCCTCTTCGTCTGCCTAATGCTCTGTTGATCCCGACCTTCACACAATTTTCTTTGCATTTCACATAAGCAGAAAACGCGGTAGTTGTATGTCAAAAACATTAGTGACGACAATGCGTAATCAATGATCATCCACAAAATTATATTTTTGGACATTTTCAACGATTTTTTAATTGCCAATTCTGATCCGGTTGTCATTTCAAAAGTATTTCGTACAAATAAGTCAGTTGGCACCACCGGACTTCCTTGATCTTGGCTGGTGTGCAAATGCCCCCACACAGGCATATTTACATTTTACTGTTTCAAGGCATCCTCAAATGGTAAATGGTTGATTAGAGAACAAAAGTGAATAGATCTGTCTCCTGAATGGAAGGAGGAGGGAGTGACAATGAAAATGAAGGCACACTCACTGTGCTTGTGTTTGTGCACCATGTGCCATAAATATATTTCCCTGAACAAATAGATGAGAAGTCACAAAGACACTCCACAGACGATTTTTTTTATACTTTTGATGTGACTCTACCTTTTTACATAAAAACTGCAATAATAATCATAAATGATAAAAAAGAACAAACAAGATATTTTTTATTTACTGCATACTAACTTATTTGGTGGAGTTCTTTACATCAAAGCTAGTAGCCAAGCAGTAAGGAGTCTCCCGCATGGTCAATGAAGAATGACCAAGAAGTCGGAAAGCTACACAAACAGTAAACTTACGACTTAGAAAAAAGACAACAGGGACATGTTCTGTAGATGGGGGGCTTGCTACCGGCTACCTTTTTGAAACACCAAAAAAAAACCTTACAGTAACAAACATGCATAAAAAAACTACATAGATATTTTTTTAACCTGCTCTGGGTTTCTTATTATTATTCGTACAAATTTTTACTTTTGAAGCAGCTCAAGTGTGTAATTCACTTACTTCATCGTATTTTACACACGACGACGGTTTGAGATTCTCTGTATGCGTATAAAAGATAAATACCTTGTGGATGCGTACGATGAGAGATGAGATATAAACTTGACCTCATCACTTGGCAGGACACAAAAATTTTACAGCCGTGGTGGTGGCTGCGTGGCATGCATATTTTTTCTTAAACTTATTTTATCATCTCAAGGAACTAAACTCTTATCGTATCTCTCCCCCTATAACATTTTTTATCTGTGCACATCATACATACTTTACTCTACATATTCATAGTAAAAAAGTCCATCTTTTATCTGTTATCCATTTATTCGCATACATATACATTGCAGACAGCAGCAGAGCAGGCATGCATATATCCTATGTCAAGTACATTAGTAGCCAAAAAGCGAAAATATTAATATTTTAATCTGCGTGGACGCAGCCCTTTTTTCTTACTAATATTTTTTTGCTTAATCTTCTTATCTGATCAGTTGACCTGTTTTCCGTTACGTTTGCGTGTAAATCATGTTTTTTCTTCGGTGGCGAGGGTTAGGCAGGCCTCTCCACTCTCAATGGGAGATCCTTTAATAGTCGGCAGCCCTTCACTTAGATCCCTACCAAACGGTAACGCCACATTACTGAGAGTTACCTTTTGCAAAACGGTAATTAATTCGTTTGGTGGGGCAAAACGACCATCGTATAGCTGTGCACATTAGATGCAAGATTTTTTTTAGAAAATTGGTCATTACCACAACCATTATCTATGATAGTGAAGCAAATACGGGCATAATAAATTTCTTGTTAGCTTAAAGTATTTTTACAATTAGTATTGCACACATACGGTCAATAAAATTATGTGGAATGCTTCAAGCAAAAATATAAGGCGTGCAGGTTTTATGTCGATTTTCATCTATAATTTTTTTACTGTCACTATTTTTTCTTGCGAGAAATAAATATGCTCATTGTTCCGTTTGGCTGATTTAAAAATGTCACTTCCTCCCTCTCTATGTTTTCTTTGTGATGCCCCCAAGCAAGAATAATTATTGTCATCTTCACATCATCCTCATCACCGCTGTATATAATTTCTTAATGAGACAAGTGACAAGGCAAAAAAAAATTCTCTCTAAGACTGACTTTACTTGAACTATCAACCCTTCTCCTTGCATGAGAGTCAGTTTGAGTCAATCTTTGAAAAAAAATGCAAAATAACTTTTACATTTTTAGAACATCACCACATCAAGCATAGTCAGACGACAAACGATCATCATCGTGATTACAAACTATTGTGACAACGACGATGATGCTGATGATGACTGTCGACAGAGTTATTATTATATTGTGTTAATTGAGATTTGTATCGACAAAAGTAGACACGAAAATATTGTAAGAGAAATAAACTAGAAATCGAAAACTCGAATTTATACAAAGTAGTAAGTGTATATAAAATGGCCAGGTAGGTATTCTTACAACTTACCTGTAACCACCTACGCCTTTAAATTACGTTTTATCACCACACCACCATCATCACCACAACAAGTCACATTTATTATTTTAGTCTATTATAAAATGACAAACAAGGAGGATGACAAAATGACAATATGTCTTCACTGTGTGAATTACGCATAAATCACGCTAAAATAATAAAATACAGCAAAAATTATAATGTCATGTTTGTGACGACGCGACTAAGGTATGTGTACATTATGTTCGTTTTTGTATGCAATGTTACTATATAGTTGTACCTGCACTTATTGTTGTGAAAGTGAGTTTTCCGCTTAAATGCTACATGATCATCATCTTCCCTTTTTTTATTTTCTCCTTCTCCATACTCCACGCCAAACCACTCCACTTTGTTAACTTTTTTTTGTAATTGTTTGTCACATGAAATGGATTTGACGAAAATTACTATTTGTAGTAACAAAACCAAGTGGAATAGGTATACTAGGTGCATAATCATTGTCATTTTCTTCATGTGTCACAAGATGCAACACACGACAAACGTAGGTATATACGAATATGTAACGTGTGGATAATCTCTTATTTGCAGTAATGATAACAATAAAAATATAACTTGAGTGACTGGTTGCAATAATGGGGTGGTTCAAGAGAAGCAAATACACACACACGTGGGATTGAAGTTAATTAATATTATACGCTATGTCGAAATGTGTAAAAATTTGTTTTGGAAGATAAATTTTTGGTTTTGGAAAAATAGAAATTTAGGAGGAGACTAGATTATTTGTCGTTTTGTACACTTACTTGAGAGATATATATAATTATTTGCTATTTTTACTTTTTGTGCTGCGGAACACACGAGATCATCCTCATCATCGTCAACTTTGTTGATTCTTGGTTCGTTAAAGGCTTTCGTTTTTCATTTCACTCTCCATTTAAAGTGCACGCATACACGTTACACTACAGAAGTATACCTATATATGTAAGTGCGGTAGTAGTACTAATTTTGTGCTTGTTGGTTTGGCATTAAGGGCAAAAATGGCAGGTCCCACAGATATAGAAATGGACTGCGGCGACGGCGACAGTGACAGTACTCGCATGAGAGAAACATTAATTGCTTTGCAATTTGCTTTGCAAGACGTTAAATAGAATACAACGGCAAGCAAAGCATTTCCAAAAAAATAAATAACTTCACAGCCGCATATAGTTTCTCTCATGCATTAAACATCATGTGTGTAGTTTTTGCTTTCTTTGGTTTGGCATGCATGCTATGATGACATTCTCTCAAGGAGCACCCCTTTCCACAATCGTCTCATGTGTAGATAGTTACCTTTGCTAATTTTCTTTTAAAAAGCAATTAGTCAACCCATCTGGTTACTGTCATCGTCATCATCTCATCGTATAATTATCTACCTTGGCTAATAGTTGTAATAATAGCAATCATCATTATCGTCAACAACATATCATCTTTTTTAATGTTGACTATTATACGGCTGTGTCGTTCGTTGGTTTGGTATGCACTGATATTGGTGGTAGTAATGCCTTAAATTTGACTCAACTGAGGTTTGTAATAAAGGTTAATAGAAAAAATATTATTTCGTATACTTTGTCGTGCGAAACGATTATTTGCTTGTTGTAGTTTTTTAAGGAGCATAACATAGTATTATAGCTACATACATAGTCTCTAGGTTTGCAAACCCAGGGGTTTAAAAATGTTTCCATCATAATTCACGCAAAGACTATACCACCACGTGAGACATTACAACAAAGAGGGAGAGCGAGAGAGAGGAAATGGCAAATAATACTAATAACAATGTGTCATGCTTCTGTTATTTTTACCTGCCTGCTATGATGCTGCCTTGCCTCACTGTCTCAAAGTGCACAGTCAC
>JAQFZG010004717.1:0-11337 GCA_034695465.1 Entomobrya nicoleti
AAGCTTAGGCTAGATGGAGAAAAAAAGAATTCTTGCTTGGAACATTTTGTGTTTTTGAACAGCCAATATATAGCTACTAGAGATTGTAGGAGAGAGGAGCAAAAAGGAACGATTCAGCTTTGTGTAGCAGCCTTATGAAACCAACATGAGTCTTAGGATCTTTCTCCGGTTAGATGGGATTTTCACTCAGTTCTTTTTTGTAACTCGGATTGAGAACAACAAGAGCAGTTTTTGTGACAAGTATAAACGTAAAAAGGGATCTCTGGAAGAGGAAAGGGGCTAGCTGTTTCTCGTCCCTGAAAGTCCATTTACTTATCTCCAATAAAAATCTAATATTGTAATTTTACACTAAGTTGAACTGAAGTCATGTAACACTGCGTCTTGCTGAGAGCCACAAAGAAAAAGGAGAACGTCTGCAGGAAAAAGCTTTGATGTGCCAAACTAAATTATCTCCGTTTACTTCCAGCTTCAGTTCGGATCACATCAAAATCCATGCTATTCGCTGGTCTTGTCTAAGATATAAATGAATTTGATACTCGCTCCATATAATATGTCAGTTTTGTCAAAATCAGGTCGGAAATTTCGGGAAATTAATTAAGATTTCTTTCATAAAATATTTATCAGTATAAAAGTGAAAGTTGACTCTCTTTTCAGCAGTTTCTCTGTCATATAAAAGCAGTAAATAAAGAATAGTTGATTAAGTTACCACAATTGAGAAAAAGGAAACCTTGCAATTTAACAATACTACTTTGTTGAAATGGGGAAGAAGGATATTCAACAGGGCGAGGATGGGAATCGAGGTTGCTGCCGAAAATGTCTAGGAATCCTGCAGTGTTGTCATCTCCCTGCCTCGAGCGGAGTCAAAATTGTGTCTATTGTTTCAATAGTAAGCTATCGATTTCATTTTCTAAACACACCAAAAGGACTGATAAATTGGTAAGTAAAATTTTATTTTATTTTCTCTTGCTTCAGTTGATCGGCCTGGTATTCAGCTGCTTAGGAGTCTGGGTCATCATTGTGACAACGAACAACAATGAGCTTGCCCCAAGGAACCAAGTTGTTTATGAGTTGAATCAACCCGCATCAGCATCAAAGTCAACAGTCGCTACTTCAAGCTCCTCTGGACAGCTCGCACTTTCTGTTCACAACACGGTTGTTGGCGCTGGAGATCTAGATCAAATAAGCACACAATCCAGTCTTTTTGACACATCATCAGTGTACCTAACTGCACCCTCATCTTCATCACAATCAGGAGCACCAGGAGGGTCTGGTTCATCATGGCCATTATCATCAGTCTCCATTGGTAAAGGACCTTCCGGACGGAAACCAGCAGTGACGAATCATTTGGGCCCAAAGAGACTCATTCCGCTAGCCAACTTTCACAACTACCTTGTCTGCTTGGGCATTCTCTCCATTTGCGTTGGATTCGTAAGGACGTTGGCAAGCATCTTTTTGTTGTGGAATTCAGTGGAAAAGGTTGGTCGACTTGATTACTTTTGATTATATGTTATTATATGTTATATGGAATACATTTATACACAAAGCCTGTATCCTACACAAAACAGTGACAAATGTAAAAGGACGTATACAAAACACATGCATTGAACAGGTCACATTGGATGCACTCATTGTAACAAATGTAATAGCCATATACTATCGTTGCACTTTGTCCTTGTTGGTTGACTGATAAAACGTGAAAGCCCCTTTCTCCGCTCTACCAAGAAAGCATTTTATTGTTCTTGAACTAATTTGGCCTGGTAGAATAAAATGTATACTTGGATATAGACATGTTGTCACTGTCTTGGTCTTACATGATAATTTAGTTTTACTACTTGTCTATATATTGATGAATTTTGAAATTTGCACCACCCCCCAAATTACATCAGTTGACTGTATTAAGTTGCCTGGAGGTTACAACAGGCACAGGCACAACCAGTTTGCCGAGATTTATGACTCTTGTGTGCCTAGTGCCTTGAGCCGTTCATTTCGGATCCATTCATTGTCTTTTTTCCACTTTCTCTTGGTACATGACCAGAATGGCTTATATAAAACCTCACGCATGCTAAAAATATGGAATGAGAAGTTCGCTGATAAAAAAATTTGTTGAGAGAATAGGAATCATAAATGTATGAATACCACAGGGCCATGGTATAAGAATCCTTCGTACGAATATATACACATAAAACATAGTATAAATGACATTGGTTGGTGGAAGATGCATCACATTCCATTATTTTATCATCCCTGCCAAAGGAAATCCTTTTGATGATACCTTTTCTGCAAAGATATGGAAAATTCAGAGTGACTGTTCTTTTATGACCCACTTGTGGGTTTATGTGATCATCTTGATCACGAGAAAACTTTCGCGATTCTTTTTTTTCATATTAAATATGTATATTTAGCTGTGTGGTATTGCTTATTATTATTTCCTTTTTATGGCATCCATCTCTGCAGACCTTTGCTCTAGTTTACGCACTTGATTGTCAACAGGTTTTTATGGTTATGTAAAAAACAAGTCATTCAAACGAAAATGATAGTCGTTCCATTAAAAGCTTATCACAAGCGACATTTGATGAGAAACTCTGTGAGATTTGTAGCAGATGCGTTTGAATTCGTTTATCAGATAGCTATTAGTGTGCATGCATTAAATATGTATGAGTGTGCAGTGCACAGTGCGCTGTGCACATGCAACGTACTGATGGAATATCTAGCAGTTATAATCTATTTTACAAACAAACGTTTGCAATAATGTGAACTTTCTTGGTTTTAAGTTTCAAGATATTTCTTTAACGCATTTTTAGTACACATGCCTCTTAGAGCAAGTATAAAATTTTGTTGCTTGCATCATCTTTTAGTGTTGCTTGAATTCGTTTTCGGAAAACTGGAGAGAAACTATAAAATTGTACTTAAACGAAGCATGGCAGTATTGATGATGGAACCACCCTATTACCAATGAAGATCCAACATTTCTACCATATACCATAAGAAATCTTCATCTTCAAGCGAACACCAGAAATTTAATGTATATTAAATGTCCAATATCGTTTTTGTAGCACTTTTGTGGCTAGGAATCCACTAGAGCGTATACATACACAAGAATTGGACCAACAAATTCAAGTGGAAAAATATCAAGTTGATGTTCCTTTACTTCTTAATAAAAAAGATTTACTACTTAAACGGATGGATGCTGAGGCGACAAGTAGAAATAAAAATGGAATGCATAAGTCAGCCAGGACTAGCTGGGCCATAAAATGAAATCCTAGCGAAACGACATTGAAACTATCAAAATAAATGGTCGAACCACCGGGTGAAGGAGATTTTGGAAATACGCAAACACATACATACATATGTAGTAGGTATACCTTTTATGTACATAAAATGACATTTTCAGATATCGACAGGGCGGAATCTTTTTACTTAAAATTGATCTGAAAACGTACACTTATATATTATAATGGAAAGCAGTATGCTGTGTTATTTCATGGTCCCTGTTTTCGCCATTGCCTTAAAATAACACTTTTTTGAGTTATAAGTTGGTAGAACAGAAATAGATTATTTATTATGTTGGGAATAAATGTACACTCATTCGAGAGAGAGAGAGAAAAAGATTCAAAATTTAATATTGCAACGTTTCCGGTGAAAGTTGAAATGGGAAAATGGAGAAAGACACTTTTCTGCTGACTTGGCATAATACATCAAGATCATGTGAATGTGTACAAAGAATATATGCACATACATAATGTCGATAACACTGTCGATAACTCATATAATTTACATGTATTTCTTGTTCGAAAGCTTCAGCCAGCAAGATTTTATATCTGATAAATACGTGCATACATATACCTATATATATTTCTTATTATGCATTTTCTTGTCCTTGCCGCGAGGGCAAATCTACTTTGCATATTACGTTTTGGTAATTTTGCAAATGGTGAAGGGGAGGTGGTGGTGGTGGTGATGGCGAGAGAAAATGAAACTGGAAGTATATAACCAACTAACAAAAATGAATGGGCTAGGGAGGTGGTGAATTCCCTGTGGTTTAATTAAAATCTTAATAATAGGGTGGAAAGTGAGTATGCTACTAACTGCATTGTAATTTTACTGCTACTGGGTCTATATATGTATACATATTTCTCTTGTTTCCTAAAGCAGAATTCAGTACATCTTTTCGTTTTAATGCGAATGAATGCAGAGTTATTTCCATTTTGTCTAATGCAAATGAAAAGAGAGAATAATTCCCCCAGGAAAAAAAGAAGCAAGAACTTGGTTCGCCGTATATAAATGGAACTGGGCTAATACTGCAACTAGTGTGGCAGTCGAAATGGAATTATTAGAACAGCATGTAGTTTTGTATACTGAAGTGGGCCAAAATCGGAACTCATCTCACTGCAGTCAGTGGTTTAGGTACCAGGAATACTAAACACTGGAAAGCAAGTTTCGGTCACATTAGGCGCTTTGTAATTTTTTTAAAAATAAAAATATTACAAACTTCCTTAGATGAAAATAAAAATTGATCCATACAAACAGAAGTACACTATTAGAAAGACTATAATATTCATTCCGAACATCATACATGAACATTTCCACTTTGCAATGTAAAAATCTGTCTTTTTTCTTACCAAGGATGGGATGTGACCAACAGAACGACATGTTTTAGAATTCAAAATAAAAGATAGACAACACAGTCGGTGAAATTGATATGTGGTGTTGGACAACTTGTTACAACGCTGGCCAAGATAGACTTTTATGAAGAGTATCACTGGAGAAAGCTTGTTTCCCAGCGTTTACTTTTGGCTCTCATTTTTGTTAGATATTAAGTAGTAGTCACATTTCCACACACAAAAGAAGTCAAAGTCACGTCGTCCCGTCTCTCTATAGACCTATTCATCATTTTTCTTTTTGTTGAATGTGAGAGAAACTCATTCAAACAACAAGGAACACACGGGACACAGTAGACTGCATGGTATGTTGTTGGCAGTAGCCCCAGTGGGTGGTTTTACATGCATGCATCTTCTTTAGCACTTATTCCATTTTCTTTACTTAAAAATAACGGACAGTTTTCCATAAGCCAAAAACAGTTAACACGGAAAAAGAAAGTAGACATGGGATGGGAGATGTTTGTGTCTGTCAACTTTTCAAAATGACGCCTTTTCGAGTGAATTTTTGTTTACAATTCATGCGTCCCATTCATACTACTCACCACACCACATACAGTACTTATGTATGTATGATTTTCCTGTTTCTTTGCTTTATTCTTAGCATAAATTTCATTTCGTTGCTTTACTATCAACTGTTCAACATAAAACGGATTAACGGGTAGTGCTTTCGCTTCTTCCAAATTCATGTAAAAGGCATTATTGTTGCGGGAGAAAGGGAATAAAGCAATTTCGTCAGCACTTACTTCGTTTTAACGTGTTTCCCGAAATATGATACTAGGAAAAGGATGTATATGCCCTTCATTTCAAAAAAAGCAATATTACTTCCTGAATAGCATTTAGGTACTTCCCTTTCCAGGTTATTTTTGTTTTCCAGCATTAACAACTTGTTGTTCTCATTTATTGGGATAAATTGGAGGAAAAACGGTTGAAATTGAAAAGCATCATCACCATCATCATCAACATCACAGTATCATATTCAGCTCTATTTTCAGCAGACAATTAAAGAGAGGTAATGAAAGTGATAAAGCATCATGATAAAACATATAACGCATGTGCTTTTCTAGTGAATGGTAATGAGTATGACAAGCATTTAATCAAGAAAATGAAGCACGTTTTTCATTTCCTTTCATTTTGCATTAGTCAATGATGATGATGGTGTGCTGCTGTTGAACACATTAATTTTATGAATGAGCTCACGCTTATCGATAAACCCAACGCGATGCATGCATACTCTCATATGAAAAGAGATAAAAAAAGACAGATAATAATCATAATTTTAGAGAGAAAACCTAGCTCGTGGAAAAACGGAGATGCGTCATGAATAGTGTTTTTCAACCAAACTCCGCAGCAACGTCTTACAAAACGCCGAGTCGAGAGATGTTGCGAAAGCACGCATAGTAATAGCTTAGTTTATACGCCTAAATCTTCCGAGTATCATCTCATCCTCTGGATCCGCGTTCAGGCATAAAATACCGTAGAATAATAAGAACATCATTTCTTACCACATAAAAGTGAGAAAAGGAGTAATAGTAACAAACAATCCTTTCGCGTGTTTCGTTCATCTTATTCACATGAGGAGAAAAATAACGATCTTTGAGAACTTACAAGAGCACATAATAATAATAGCAATGAAGTCTGAAGTCTGCACAAAATATAAACTTTAAAGAAATACTGAAACAACACTACCAAACATGTTTACGAGTTTTTACACCATAACCATACCCCTTTACTTAATTTTCTTTGGATGCTATGTTGGTAAGTTAAGTTGACAGCATTTCATGAATATTGAATATAGTCATGCGTTCTTCATTTCAACACACCAAAGCCAATAATGCAGAGCCTTTTCTTTGTTGAAAAGGAAAGTTGTTGCGTTTGTATCAAATTGTAAAGATGCCTTTATTTTATTACTTCTCTGCGGGGCTGATCGAGATTTCACTCAAATGTATGTTCATACATCGCATTATTAATGAACTACTATGTGGTATCTATTTTACAGTGACGGCACGAACAGTTGTTGGTTTTGTTATTATATTAACTTGAAGAAACTCCTTGTCTTCTTGTCCTTCGTCCTATGATGAAATTTTCTTGTATAATCAGAGTAAAGCTCTGTCTACGCCAGGGACACGTCCTACGTAGTAGACGACGGGCAACATTGCCTCCATTTTAGAAACAAAAGAAAACTATGACATGAACTAAAGTATTATATGCTGTTCATCGAGATAGATCCTTTTCTCCCTGGGAGTACTCAGGTGTGGAGCCTTCCGCTTCACAGATTTATAGTTTTCATTAGGTGCGCAGCAAAGCCTTATATGTACGGTGAAAATATATAACATTCACACCTCACCAGCAACTAAGGATGCAATATCCTTGAGAAAAAGTATTTTGATAGAAAGGATAAAAGAACTTGCCGCATTGTCATCACCTCCATACTTGCTAGTACACTTAACATAAAATGAAACTTGAAGAGAATTGCTAATGAATTTATACGCTTTGAAATGTGGGCTGCGCGCCTTTTCACACTTTTCTCCTGGCCATTTAATATGCCTTTCCACAGGCACATAAATAAATTTATTTTAACTTGGTTTACTCTGCATACGTTTAGAGTAGTGTATGCCAAGTGAAAGTATGTAGCACATGAAAGAAAGTAAATACATGCAAGTCACTGAGAATTCCTGCAGGCCTTAAAAAAGTTCATTGAAGAGTCTCCTTATCCTTTTCAATGCTGAATGTTTTGTGTCCTGTGACCATCCGTCTAACCAGGAAGCTAACTTTCTATTGAAATTTGTTAGCGAGTCCTTCCTCTCCTCTATTTGGTCAATGAGCAAAAAGTTTCCCTTTTACTTTCTTCGTATCTTCGCCTTTTTGCAAAAAGAGAGAGTTAAACAAATTACGAGCTAAGTCACTTGAGACCGCTAATTGTAAGTATACTGGCACCAAAGATCATTTCAAGAAAGGAAATGTTCTAGAACTATGTGTAAAGTCTAAGTTAAGTTCTACATATTTTGAACCTTATTAAGAGAAAAAGTAAAACTTCGTGGCTTAGCTTGTTTATGTGCTTGGAATACAGAGAGAAAGTTGTTTTTCGTTCCAAACATTTATCATTGTCACACATTTCAACAATGAATGTTGATCATTGTACGTTACGTAGTTCGTATTTAACTTGTTATCGGAGATACAGCAACTAAGCATCCATTCAGCTGTTGTTTTCATATTTTGAGAGAGATGCGATTTACCATTAGTAAACCATTATTATATAAAAACAAACGATGTAACGAATTTTTAAAAGTAATTGTAGCTTCAGGGTACAGTAACTTTCCGATGGAGCTCTTGAAATGTTTACTGTTACCTGATAATAACTTTTCAAACTTGTAAACATTACTCGGTTTTAATGAATATTAAACGTAATTGCTTTTCTCTTTCTTTCCAAAACAAAGTTAACCATCCTTTCAAAAAATTCCCTCATTAAATTTGTTCCATGAAAATACCAATTCATTTACCCAGTATTGAACATTGGCATTGTTTATAGAATGTTTACTGCAGACTGTCAGATTGGGGCTACGTCATTCACAAGTTATAATGATTAACTGTTTCCAAGAATCTCAAAAAACGTCATGTGGCCATTAAAACTAAAGCGTAAAAATAACCTTGTCCAGCCTCGGGATGGACAGTTGACCTTCATGGTTTTTACTGGTCTTCTTTTCCTTCAGACTGAAAGTGCTTCTGGTTTATCCATAGCTCCACAGCAGTTTTTTTCAAAGCCTGCTCGTCTAATTGTGTTATTTCCGACTTGATATAAACTATTAATAATACAAATCCTTACCGTACACGTATCTTTCACTGCTACGTGGGCCAAAACTATGTACAATCATTTAGAAGAAAAGAAAGATCCTTAGTTTTTTATTCGAGACGATTCTCCAATACTCCACAGGACAGGGACAGAGGGGAACAAAGGAAATGACATCGTAATCTGGATTTTTAGTATCGATTTTTTTGTCCTTTATAATCTCAAGACATTTGTTTTCCTGCCTCTTTGGCTTTCAAAAATACAACACAACAAAGTAAAAAGAAACTAATACAAAAGGATAAAAGATAACTAGAATATAAAACCCTTTAAAAAAGAACGAATGTCAAAAGTAAAACTCTTTTTGTGTACCTCGGACTTTTCTTTTCCCAGTGACTTTGGTATGTTCTAATCAAGGCTTATATATGTACACGATATTTCAGAACAGAAAGAGGTCACTTTCTGGTATGTAGAAGGACCAGTGGGAAAACTATTTGAGTACTGGAAGTCGATATGTCCTGTTATCCTGTTCAAAAAGTCTCCCATCGTGGGATATTTAAAGATTTCAGAGGTTTTACCGGCCAGACAAGTGACCAGTGCATAGAACGAGTACCCTTCGGTATCTTTTCCCAGTCTAACCCTTTTTCCAATACTGTTTTCGATACTAATACATGTGTTCGATTTTTCTTATTTGTAATGGCTAGCTGTATTTTTTTTTCTCGTGTAATAGTTTGATACAAAACATAATGTACCTTATTTTCACTAAATATAAAGGGGGCTTTAATTTAAACTCGGTTTTTGACTTGCGAGAACGCTATTTTAATTAAGACAAGCAGATAAAGCGTTAAGCAGCATGACAAATTTAAAAGTCAATACGGTTTAAAGAATATAACATTTAATCATTAAATGTACGATAGCATTAAAATATAAATGCATATGCCTTACTACCAAAATCATAGGTGTATCTTTTTATTTAAGAAAAATTTCTAAAAAACAAAGCGAAACCTACTCTGCATTGTTGTTAAATGGAGATTTAAATTTGATACATAATTGTAAATACAATACTTGTTCTGAATTGCGTATAATTTAACACATATTCTACATTTAGAGAAAATACAGTATATAATACATCCTTTATATTTTATGTAGTATTACAAACAAACATTACAACGTTTGACAAAAAGTAATACAAAACAAAAAGTTGTCTTTGTTAAATCCTTTATATACATTTATTCCTTAGAATGTTCTTGCTTGTGCATTGTTTCAACAATCCAGTAAACTTATGATTCGTTATATTCGTTTGCTAGTGTAAGGAATAGTTGGAACGAAATTGTTGAAAAGAGAAACTAGTCAGGAGGATATGTGCATTTTTATAGCCATAAGAATATCATTTTGGATTCTAGTTTCTAAGTGCAAAACCACTGTTCGCTACCCGTAGTCTTTTCTCTCCTGTAAAACTTTGTGAGTTCTATTTGCAAGAGAAAATATTGAGAAAGTTTTAAATCTCGTAAAATTGTCAAGTCTTCTTTGCTGTAATGACTTTTGGTTTTTCACGTACAAAATGCCTTATTCTGCAGTGAGGGGATTTTAATAATAGAGGATCTGAAGATGGAAACGTTGGGATACCCAATTAGCTGGAGTTGACTCCTGTCAACTCATAGTTTCCTCCTTCGTTATTCCAGTTTTATTGGAAAACTAAAAAAACTGATGCAACAGCAATAAACTGAGAAAACTAGAAGTTTAATGGATAATAAAATTTGAGCAACAATCTCGCATCATCACAGACTACGGAAGATTCCAGAGTCTACAAAATAGAAACTTTAGAATATTCAGCTAAATGTACGCTACGTGTTTAAAATTATCTGTATTGCCTTTCATAGAAGAAGAAATTAATGAATAATGCATGAACTTAACCAAATGTCATAAATGTTTTTAGCCAGTTGAGTAGTGATAGAATGAAAATCATGGCTGCAATTTTAGTAATGAAGTCAGCGAAAAGGGAAATTGAGAGGTTGGAGAAATTGCTAAACACTAGGATCTCACTAGAGTTCACTTGATTAGGTCTCAGGTACATTGACGTGCCTTTGGGATTAATGTCAAAAGTGTATTTACTGGTGACTGGTACTGGTTGAAATGCGCGAATTTCTCTTCACAAGAAAATAATATTGCTATGCATGTAGGTGCATGTGTTTTGAAAAAGAAACAAGCAGATTTTGAATATGCATAATTTGTGTATGTAGAATGTATGTATTTTTGAGCCCTTCAGGACCAATTCAAGAAATTAGAAAACTCTTACAATGGTATTGCGAGAAGTTGAAATTCGGCCTTTGCTTATCCAGAATTAATCCCACATGGCTTGTTAAGAAAGGGGCAATATGAAACTACTAATCAGCTTATTCGGAACCTCATTTGGGTTTATTATCCAAGTATGTAAAAAACTGTAGTCGTTTACTGAAATGGTACAGTCGGCAGTTGGAATCATAATGGAGACTACATTTAATTATAAACTTGCCCTTTTCGAACTGATCTCACAATACATTCGGCACTTTTTGCTGCCGGAAAAAGGTGAGTGACCAAGCAGAATAGTTTAAGTTGAGGGAAAACAAAAGAAAGTCACACAAAGTTATTCGTACTTTCTCCATTTCGATTTAAAAAACTTTTATAACGCAGTCTTTTAGAGGTGATTTTAAGTGTTATATGTTTTTATATAAATGCAAATTGCAGATCTTTAACATTCGTGGTAGACTGAGTTCATGGGTACTTTAGTTTCAACATTCTCACTAAACGGCGATTGCATCATAAATGCAAATACTCAAAGTAGTTTGGCAGCCAGAGGTATTTGCTGTTTACAAAACAAGGATCAAGAGCCTTTATATCATCTAAATATAGAACAACAAT